>MDKI01207364.1:0-16900 GCA_005239505.1 Nicotiana paniculata
GAATTCGAGCTTGTACATGTTGACTTTTTATTTCGCTTCATCAATTTTATATATATTGTGATTTATTTGTGACTAATGTGCTATTTGTTCGCTTTTTACGACTTTAATATTGTTGAACTGTACATAACATAGCCCACTTTCTTTGAGATAGCCGAGGTGCTTGTCACCCGGTGAAGGATTTTAGTCACACATGTTTTAGGCGAGGGGTACCACCAGTTAAACCAGAAAGCAACGCTACCAGTATACCAACCCTCCTCAGCTCGAGTTGTCCGCTCGATTAAGCCAGTCTAGATACATTATCCACTAGGATTTAAATCTAGAAGAACAAACCTCATGCCGGATATCCCTAGTAGGTTCGCTTTATTTGCATCACGTGCATTTAACTTAGCGAAACTCGACACCGGGGTCGGGTCCGTATAAGACAGGTATCCTCTTTGATATCATCATGGCTACTTTTGTGCTACTTGTTACATCATTTGGAAGGCTTGCTTGCGTTGTTGACCGGCTTTAGAAAATAACTAAGCGGAATTAAAAAAAAAATAAAAAAAACATTCTCCTAGTTTAGTACAAATAATCTTTTTTATAAAGATTTTGTAGTAGTCTGACGTGAGGTGTAAAGATTAATTTCATAAAAAGTCAAAAAAGAAAAATACTCAGTTTCACCGAACTACGCGGGTTTGATCTCACTGGATGTGAGATACGTATGCAACCTTTATCGGGTCCAACCTATAATTTTTCAAGAAAAAAAATCCAAAAATATTTTCTTTACTTCTTTCGGTAGAAAGTCTTTCTTTTAGACCACAATTTTCAAAAATTCAAAAAAATATTTTCCTTTACTTCCTTCTTTAGGAAAATCTTTCTTTTGGACCCCAATTTTTAAAAATCCAAAAGTATTTTCTTTTACTTCATAAGTTAGAAATATCTCTCTTTGAGTCCCCAATATTTAAAAAAAAGTCTAAAAATATTTTCTTTTAATTCTTCTAAAACGCTCCACATGTGCATAACATTCTTTTAATTCTTCAAAAAAAAAAAAAAGAGCTTAACATTCCATATGTGCATAAATTTTCCTGAAAAAATACTATTTTTGTTTGGTTATATATGCCGAGACAGCCTTTGAACCTCTCTCGAGAGTACCGAAGGGCCGTTTTTGATAAAGTGCCATTTTATTTATTTTGCCTATTTTTTATTCTTATTTTTGTCTCCATGCTTAGCCGTTTTTAAAGAGATATTCCTTAAGCCTTTTGTGGATGAATCAAAAGGCCATTTTGTAATAATAGTCATTTCCCTACTTTTTGTGTCTGCTAATTTCAAAAATAGTAAATAGATCGAGTCTTAAATGGCGTTTTTTCTTTTTTTTTTTAAAAAATAAATAAAAAGGAATAATCAGAATTTCATAGAGCTTAGGAAAGTCCTAACCCCTTTTTATCTTATTCTTAGGTTCACCATGAATTCTCCACAAAGAAGCAACCAGAAAAGGGTAAGGGACGAGACACCTCCTATGTTTTTGATAAGAGATAAGACCCTGAGTAGTCTCTGTAATTGGTGGGCTAGTTTTGCAACATGGGAACGGAATCAAGTATTTAAGCACCTCAAGTTCCTCACAAACATCATGGGGATTAAGCCTAACAGGGATTTAATCGAGGCTCTACTAGGTTTTTGGGACCCCCTGAAAAATGTCTTCAAGTTCAAAGATTGTGAAATGACACCTACATTGGAAGAATTAGGTGGGTTTACCGGATTAGGGAGGGACCTTCGTGGGAAAAAGTCTGCTGCTCCGAGAAATATTGGTGAAAACAACTTTTTGAAAAATTTATGCCTCCGTCGAATTCCTATGGGTTGCCTGGACGAAGGTTGGGTTCCGTTGGAATATTTCTATGACAGATTTGGGGACGAGAAAGGGTTTGAAAACTTCTCGGGAACAAAATTCATCAACCAATTGAGTTACAACGCATGGAGGGAGTTCAGAGTCTTCGCGTTCATGATATCATTTATGGGGATCATGGTCTTTCCAGAGCGTGGTGGGTGCATCAGAATTCGATTATCTGCGGTAGTCTCGTTTTTGCAAAGTAGCGAGGATCACACCATTCTTCCCATGATTCGGGGAGATATTTTTCGAGCTTTGACCCACTGCCAAGAGGGTGAATATTACTTTGAGGGATGCAACATTCTGCTGCAGATGTGGTTCATAGAGCACCTTTATCATCATCCAGTAGTAATAAATTTCAATGACAATTGGCTAAATTACATCGGATGTCACCCAGAAAGCGCGCAAGTTGTAATCTTCCAGAGAGGGGTGAGGGCTTGGCGGACATTGCTCGGTTCGTTGAGCGCTGATTGAATCACTTGGAACTATTATTGGTTCCCTTCTGCTAGGATCATGCATATGTCAACGTATCGTCCGTTCTTCATACTCATGGGTTTCATAGGTTTCCAACCCTATGCACCCCTACGCATCATGCGCCAGCTAGGAAGATAGCAAAAGAGGCTCCCGACTGAGGACATGCGTCTGTTCATGTGGGAATTCAAGGTAGAGGAACCTCCAAGGGAGTCATATGCACAAAAAGTTTGGTTTGGTGGTCGATTTTCTGATTCGGACGAGATGGTAGCTGATCGTGAACATGGGGAGGTAAGCCTCGCATACCTTGAGTGGTTTAATAACCAGGCTATCCTGGAGCAAAGGCCAGAAAGATCCATACGGCATGCGACTGATTGGGAAGAGGAGATCGAGGCCAGAGTTAGAGAAACCAGAAGGGAAGTAACACTAGAGTTCCAATCCCATATTGACATTTTACATAAAGACAAAGGCATTCTGGAGACAGCCATGGACATACAACAGGTTGATTTCGAGAGGGAAAAGGTTAAGTGGGCACAAGAGAGGCGAGCACTTAAAGCTCAAATTAGGCAGGAAAAAGTGATCACTACCGCTCAACAACAGGAAGAAAGAGAAGCTCAGTTCAAGGTGGTCCGTGATCATGAGCGTAGAGGTTTTGCTCCGTTAATACAAGGTTTGAGGGATCAGATAGGAGGAGTTGAGTCAATCAAGGAGCGCCAGATCGCGAAGTTTGAAATAGAAAGACATCACTACCAAAGTATGATCAATCAATTGGAGGGGGAGTCACTGGAAATTCGGAGCCAAAGAGATATGGACTTGGAGCGCGAGCGTGATGCACTGGATCTAGCTGAGACCCGTGGTCATCAAAATCAAGAGTTTCACTTGGCTCAGGAATACATTAAGGGAAAGATCCTCAAGGTAGCCATATATACCTCCCGAGCTTGCAGGAGTTGTCAGGGAATGACGCCCGAACGATTTGCTGAAGTATCATTGAACGTCGCTCATCACATATCTGCATATTTAGAGAGGATATACCCCAACGTTGGGGTCAGCTGCAGGAATAAGCTCCATGACTACAATAATTCTGGTGGATTCTCTTGAAGAATTTTAGATCTTCTTTTAGCTGGAAGTCCATTTTGACTGTTCCTTTGTGGTTTTTGAGTATGTAAGAGTCTTTTGTTGTTTTGAGTCTTGTTATTTTTCCCTTTGTCTTAAAAAGTCTGTTTGAGTCAAGTATGGTCTTGTTTAAATGGTTATCTTTATGTAATTCTTGTTATTGAGTCTTGTATCAAAAAATGAAAATCAATGAAAAGGATTTTATTTTAGAAAAAATTTGAAAAAGAACCAAAAAATGTTTTCTTTGTATTAAAAAAAAAGAAAAAAAAGAGGATCTTCCCTGAACTACGTGATGATCTGATTCATGCGGCGACATGATACGCAGGCAACCCCTAAAAGGTTCAATCAAAATCTTTCAATAACTCTAAAATAAGGGAACAAAAATAGGCAAGTGAAAAGAAAAGCAAAAAAATGAGAAAGAGAAGAACAAAAAAAGAAGAGAAAAAGAAAAATTTGAGATCACCAATAAGCAGCAGCCTTATAAGCAGGGATGAAACATGAAGCCTTCCAAAAGCATGTTAGAAATGGTGACAATGTTAGGAACATGTCATATTACGTGTGATTCATATGTGTAAAATGCTTAACCCTAACATGTTTGTTGTCTCATAGTCAGTAAGCTTAAGGTGGTTGGTTTGTGGTGAAACTGGCAACACGTCATTACTTCACCAAATCTAAATGGAAGGTACCGATGGCTAATAATGATGAAATCGAGTTGGTCAGTGACGACTCCCATGGTCAGTCAGTTGAGAAAGATTCGGAGGAAGTGAGAAGATTAAAATAACAACTGTCTAATGTATTTCAGGCTTGGGTCTCCGGTCAGCCTCCGCCTCAGGGTCCCTCAGAAGGAACTTCTATTGTACCCCTGGCTACTCAACCACCGCCCTATGCAACGAGCGATCACATTCTACCACCAGGGTATGTGCCAAACTAAAGCTTCCATGCCGCTCCTGGAACCTTTAATGTGCGACCTCCAGCCGCACCGGTCAGGAACACCCCTCTTGTCGTGTCTGGCGTGCCGATATATACAATCCCGCCACCACCTCCTGTGGAGAGGCCAAAAAATGATCCACCATCCCATGCTTGTGATGGCCAATACTGCTCTCCAAATATGGCTTTCAGGGTCTCGGCTCCATACAACCAGACTCCTCAGTACGAGTAACCGGTGGAAAATGAAAAGCCTGCCCAAACAGTTGGCCAGATGAGATGGCTAGGAAGATAAAAAGTCTTGAACAAAACATAAATAACATACAAGGACTAGGTGGTCAAAAAAGTGTATCTTTCAAAGAGGGGCACCGCACCCTTATGTGCAAGTTCAACAGGGGCAATCCAGCTACCTTCAACATTATTATCCTCACCAATTCCTCAATACTCTGTGGGCCCACCACAGTACAAAGTGTTCAATGCTCAGTCTTATGCTCAGCCTCCCAATCAGCAAGTACGGGCACCAACTCCAAGGATCCCCCGACCTCAGCAGCAAAACTTTCAGGCACCCTACAATGCTCGTCCTAGGTAGGATTATGGTCGAGAGAAAAGGCCGGCAGAAAAATTCACCCCATTGACTGAATCATACTCTAGTTTATTCGAGAAGCTGAAGCAAATAGGCGTGATTGGACCAATCGCTCCTCACCATATGCATCCTGATTCACATGGATTTCAAGCAAATGCTATATGTGAATATCATTCAGGGGCCCCGGGGCATAGCAGTGATGACTGCTGGACTCTGAAATGAGCCATAGAAAGACTATGCTGAAAAACTGATTGTGGTGACAAATGACGAGGACCCTCCTAATGTGACCAACAACCCCTTTCCAGTACACAATGATGTTTGTGGGAATGATTGGCCGAGATCAATAATACAAGTCGGCTGGTCGAGTAAAAATGACATCAGGAGCAATTCAAGAAGGAATAGGTCTAAAAGTAAGTCCAAGCTGAGATGTGCCATTGATTGTGAAAGGCGCCCAGAGCTCAGAGAAGGCAATTTTATTTGTTCCAAAAAATCTCGAGGTTGGAAGTTCTCTCCAATGTTCCAATCCCAAGGTTACATTTCCTTGGAGGCCACCCCATCACAAGGCAGAACCAGGGCGGTACGAAGCATATAACTGAGCCGATCATAATCAAACCCACCGTGCATTCCCTTGTGAAAAACACGAACACCATTCCTTGGAACTACAACAAAACTGTGATGACTTACAAAGGCAAGGAAATCATAGAGGAAGTAGGGGAAACTGGAAGTTTGACTCGATCGGGAAGGTGTTACTCTCCAGAAGAGTTGAGGAAGGCCAAGCAAATTAGAGAAGGCCAATTTTCAATAAATAAACCAGTCACTGAAGAGGAGGTAGAAGAGTTTTTGAAAAAGATGAAAGTTCAGGATTACTCAATCATTGACCAGCTGAGAAAGACTCCTGCCCAAATTTCTCTACTATCTTTGCTCATGCATTCAAAAGAACATGCTCGTGTGCTTATCAAATCCTGAATGAGGCACATGTCTCAGAGAAGACCATAGTGAATCACTTAGACAAGATGGCCAACATATTTTTTGAGGTGAACAGAATCACCTTTACAGATGATGAACAACCTGAAGAAGGAGTCTGGCCAAACAGGGCTTTACACTTGATTGTTAAATGTGAGGGGCACTACGTAAATCGCGTCATGGTTGACGAAGGCTAGAGCGTATATGTATGCCCTCTATCCACCTTTCAATGCATGAAGATCAATATAGATAGAATCCGACCCAGCAATGTCCGCATCCGGGCTTTTGATGGCTCAGCGAGAGATACCATTGGGGATATCAGCCTCACCATGATGATTGGGCCGGTTGACTTCGAAATTATCTTCCAAGTAGTGGACATTGACACTTCTAATAACTTTCTTCTTGGAAGGCCATGGATCCATACGGCCCGAGATGTGCCATCCACTTTGCATCAGATGCTCAAATTCGAACATGATAGGCAAGAAATTATTGTTCATGGGGAAGACGAGTCGTCCATTCATAAAGACCCGTTAATCCCCTGTATTGAGGCCAAAGAAGGGTGTGAGTCCATTTTCTATCACTCTTTTGAAGTGGTTGTTGCGGACCACGTTGAGGAAGGAAGGCCCATTCTGCATCCTCGTCTTTCCACCACATCTGTAATGGTAGCGGCACTCATGCTGAGACAAGGTTACGAGCCAGGATGTTACAACCCATATTCATGTATGTTGGCTCATGCCATAAGTTAATAGACGTAAACATGAGAAGATATTATCTTTTAGATGATAAAAAGTTAAGCCTATTTATCTTAAATGATACAAGAGTGTATAAGAGTGATTAACACGTATTAGAAGTTAAACGAATCAACGATGTTGTAACTCGTATTTTTGGGTAAACCTAGGGGTGCTTGATATCTCAAGAAGTCGTGTTTTAATTTATTTGAATCATATAATATATATACCATAGTCTTGAAGTCAAACGAGTTATGAAGCAAAAGTCAACAAGAGTTGTCGCAACTTAGGTTCATGGTTTTACTTAAACTTTAGGTAAACTGTTATTAAGCTTTTCTCCCAATATAATTGGAGTTATAGGGTGATCTACCCACCAAATTATATATCTATTAGTCTAGTTTCCATATCATTAAACCTCTTATCAATACGACATTGGAGTAGAGGGATATAGACATTTTCGCGAGACTGCACAAGCTGCTAGGTGACAAGTAGGTGGATCACCTACTTGGTTAAATGATAGCCCAAAAATAAGCAATTTCGGGTCATAAAAAGAGCCCATTAAAAGTCTTATCTCCTTCAATATATCCCTCATTATATTTCACAGATAACCAGACCTAAACCCCTGCAAACGTCCTCCCAAAAGTTATCCACAAACCCTAATTGATTTTCCCTCTCTTTCAAGTTCAAATTGGGGGTAAACCCTAGAGTTTGAAGAAACAAGATAAGTGATGATTTATCCAGAAATTAAGGTGAGTTTACTTCTCTCTTTCATCCATTTTTTGTGCTGTAAATTCATGGTAATTCGTTTTATACTTGTAAGAACTCACGGGACGGTGATCGGAAGTCGTGAGTTCGAGTTATTCATTTGTAGCGGACTGTTTTTTGTTGTTGTTGGGCTGCGTGTTTTACTACTGTATTATGGAGTTTTGGATGAGGAAGGGTGTGGAGAAACACCATATAAATTTAGGGTTGTGGGATGGCCGTTCGTCGTAACATTTCCGGGTCGTTTGACATGACTACGGTGGTCGTCTTATGTATGAAGTTATTAGGTTGTGTGTGGACTGTTTTGGGAGGCTCAATTTGATTATTATGGATGTTGTTTGGGTTGTTTGGTGATTTTTTTGACTTGTGTGAAGTCATATATATAGGGGAGGTTCTGTCCGTTTCGTCGTAAAATAGGTTGTGGTCGATACACAATAGTTATGACGTTTAAATGATAATGATAGTGTTGTTTCTCTTATTGTAGACTAAGGAGTCGTGACAATTGCATAGCTTGAGATTGGGGCAGTATATACAAGGTATGTGAGGCTATCCCTTTCCTTCTTTTGCACGACTCCGATTGTACATAATACAATGAACGAGCTTCCAAAGATACTCTACTCTTAGAAGCTAGCAGTACTTACATTGTTTCCCTTCTTATGGAACAATTGATGCTGAGGTTGCTTCTCTTATTCTTATGTTATCAATGTTGTTGGTACTTCCTGATTTTTATAATATTCTTGATGAAGAGTTAATCCTAATAATGTGAACAGATAATATCGACCTTACGTCACTCCGAAATGTTCAGAACATGATTCCAATGAGTCCTATATGCATTATATATATGTATCTATTTTACTCTACCGAGCCGCACTATAGTCGGCCGGGCATGGCACCTATTGTGCAACCACTCACCAGTTGGGTTTACTGAGTCCTCTTTGAGGCCGGGTATGATATGATGATGATGATGCCCACAAAGGCGGATGTTTTTAAAAGATTATGTGTATATATGTATCATGCATTTCATGTTACTGTCTCTTAGAAGCACTCAGATGTTATAGGTTGTATCTTTTCTACCTCTCTTTACATTATTGTTCATATTTATATTGACCTGCCTTACATACTCAGTACATTATTCGTACTGACGTCCTTTTTATTTGTGGACGCTGCATGTCGTGCTGCAGGTCCTGATAGACAGGTAGACGCAGTTCCCCCACCACAGTAGGCTTTCCAGTTCAGCGGTTATAGGCGAGATCCCTTCTCCGGACTTGCCGTGGTCTTGGTATGCATTTTTGGTTATAGATATTATGGGTATGTCGGGGCCCTGTTCCGACTATGTTGCATTACTTATGCTCCTTTAGAGGCTCATAGACAGGTGTCGGCTTATGTATAGTTTGGGATGCCTTGTCGGATGGTTTTTATTGTATAGTCTTTCATGGAAGCGTGGTAGCTCCTAACTTATATGTAGTTTCTTGGCAGTCTTGTTATCCCATGTTATCCATGTTCATTCCATTATCTATCATTGTTTGGTGTTCATAATCCATATCTACCACTTCTATTGATCTCGTCGGCCCTTAAAGATAATAAGAAGATTAGATAAAATGTACGTTGGTGCTCGACAAGTATGGCCCGGGTACTAGTAATGATCCTCTAGTATGGGTCGTGACATAGGAAAAGTCTTGGGTGCATCATTGCAAGGAATTTCGGAGCCCATTTCTCCGTTCAGTAACCAGGGTAATTTTAGTTTAGGCTTAAGGCCGACACAAGCCGACGAAGACAAAGCCAAACACCGCAAAAATCACGGACGGGTTTTGCAATAACCTATCCCTCACATTTTCTACACTTTTGGCAAGCCACGACTCCAAAAAGATCAACATTCCTCGGCGCAGGCAAACATTGATGAAATTCGCCATGGATTCAGCCAGATGTTTTCTGAAGTGAATATGATCCAGGCTGGTGAAGGCACTAGTCGTGCCGATGTGCAACTAATTGGCCCATATACCATGGTCAACAATTGGGAAGCAAATCCTCTCCCCACAAGGAAGGAGTCTTGGTAGTTTGCTTTTGCAGCTTCTTTTTGTATTTTGGGTTACTTTCAGGGTTGTAATCCAAACATCTCAGTATGATTGTTTTATTTTGATGTTAACCTTTCTATCCTTTTGAATTCAATTAAATGCAGTTCAGTTTCGTATTAATGCCGGCTTTAATAACATGACATGCATGCGGAACTCACGCCCAGATCTTAAAAAGATTTCTAATTTCGAAATAATGAATCAAGAGGTTGAATATGACGAAGATGAGGCTGTTGAGGAAATAACAAGAGAGTTAGAACAATTTGAAAATAAGCTTAAGCCCAACCTCAATGAAACTGAGTTCATTAATATCGGGATTCACGAAGAAGTTAGAGAAACAAATATAAGCATTCACACTAAACAAAAAACCAGAGATTCCTTGATTCAACTTTTATTTGAATATAGAGACGTGTTTGCTTGGTCTTATGATGATATGTTGGGTTTTAGTGTTGATCTTGTGGTTCATAAGCTTCTATGTATCCTGATTTTCCACCAATCTAACAAAAGCAACGAAAATTTAAAACGGACATGAGTGACAAAATCAAAGAGGAAATGATGAAGCAGTTGAGCGCCAATGTGGTCAGAGCTGTCCGATACACCACCTGGGTGGCAAATGTTGTGCCTGTTCTAAAGAAGGATGGAAAAACTAGAGTCTGTGTTGACTACAGGGACCTGAACAAAGCAAGTCCAAAGGATAATTTTCCTTTGCCAAACATACACATTCTTGTAGATAATTGCACAAAGCATGAGATAAAATCGTTCATGGATTGTTATGCTGGGTACCACCAGATTCTAATGGATGAGGATGATGCAGAAAAGACCGCTTTCACCACTCCATGGGATAATTATTGTTACAGGGTCATGACATTCGGTTTGAAGAATGTAGGGGCAACTTACATGAGGGCCATGACCACCATTTTCCACGACATGATGCACAAAGAGATAGAAGTATATGTCGATGATGCCATCATAAAATCAAAGACACAAGTTGATCACGTGCGCAATTTGAAAAAAGTTCTTAGAACGGCTTCGAAGGTACGACCTTAAGCTTAATCCGGCAAAGTGTGCATTTGGGGTTCCATCTGGGAAGCTCCTCGGTTTCATAGCCAGCCGGAGAGGCATCGAATTGGATCCATCTAATATAAAGTCCAATCGATATTTGCCACCCTCGAAGAATAAAAAGGAAGTCATGAGTTTGCTCGAGAGGTTGAACTACATCAGTAGGTTCATTGTTTAGCTCACAACCACGTGCGAACCCATCTTTAAGCTGTTGAAAAAGGATGCTGCTGTCAAGTGGACGGACGATTGCCAAAAAGCTTTTGATAGGATCAAAGACTATTTGTCAAAACCCCCTGTACTGGTCCCACCTGAACCTGGCAGGCCTTTGTTTTTATGTCTATCGGTGATGGATAATTCCTTTGGATGCGTTCTGGGGAAACATGATGCAACATGCAAAAAAGAACAGGCAATCTATTATTTGAGCAAGAAGTTCACCAATTTTGAGGTTAAGTACACCCTTTTAGAAAGGACGTGTTGTGCCTTGACTTGGGTTGCTCAGAAGTTGAGGCATTATCTCCTAGCCTACACCACTTACCTCATATCCAGAATGGATCCTTTAAAGTACATCTTTCAAAAGTTGATGCCCACTACCAGGCTCGCAAAATGGCAGATTCTGCTCACAAAGTTCGACATTGTCTATGTTACTCGCACCGCAATGAAAGCACAAGCTTTGGCAGATCATTTGGCAGAGAATCCAGTTGATGATGATTACAAGCCACTGAGCACATACTTCCCGGACGAAGAGGTCAACTCAATAGAGGAAGTAGTTCCGGACACCACCCATGTATGGAAAATGTATTTTGATGGGGCCGTCAATATGAAAGGAGTTGGGATCGGGGCAATCCTCATCTCGCCTATCGGACAACATTACCCTGCAATGGCCCAACTCTATTTCTTTTGTACCAATAATACGGCAGAATACGAAGCTTGTATCATGGGTCTGAAAATGGCCCTCGATCTCGATGTGCATTAACTATTGGTTATGGGATATTCTGACTTGCTTATCCGGCAAGCCTAAGGAGAATGGGAAAATCGAGACATCAAGCTTATTCCATACAGACAATGTGTACAAGACCTGAGCAAAAGACTCAAATCCATCGAGTTCAAGTATATTCCCAGGTTTCACAACGAACTAGCCGACACCTTGGCTACCTTAGCCTCGATGATCCCTTATCCAGGTAACACTCATATTGATCCATTGGAAATCCAAGTTCGGAATCAACACGGTTGTTGCAATACTATTGAGACAAAACCAGATGGGGAACCCTGGTATCATGACATAAAAGGATTCCTGAAAACAAGGGAATACCCAGAGCATGCCAAGGCAGATCAAAAAAGAACTATAAGGCGTCTAGCCGGCGGTTTCTTCCTGAATGGGGAAATTTTGTACAAAAGGACACCAGATTTGAACTTGTTGAGATGCATAGATGCCACATAGTGCATTCGGGGGTATGTTGACCTCACATGAATGGATATGTTTTGGCCAAGAAGATTCTACGGGCAGGGTATTATTGGCTTAGTATGGAGCGAGATTGCTTCAATTTTGTTTGCAAGTGTCACCAATGCCAGATTCATGGTGACCTAATTCACTCGGCACCTTTGGAGTTGCATCCCATTTCCTCTCTTTGGCCCTTCGTTGCTTGAGGAATGGATGTTATTGGGCTAATCGAGCCAAAGGCTTCAAACGGGCATAGATTCATTTTGGTTGCAATTGATTACTTCACCAAGTGGGTGGAGGCCACCACTTTCAAAGCAGTCACCAAGAAAGCAGTGGTAGACTTTGTCCATTCCAACATCATCTGTCGTTTTGGTATCCCGAAGACCATTATCACTGACAATGCAGCCAATCTAAATAGTAATTTGATGAAGGAGGTAAGCGAGCAATTTAAAATTATGCATCGCCATTCTACCCCTTACCGGCCAAAAGCCAATGGAGCCGTTGAAGCGGCGAACAAGAATATCAAGAAGATTCTTAGGAAGATGATCCAAAGTTCCAGACAATAGCATGAAAAGTTGTCTGTTTCTCTTTTGGGATACCGCACAACTGCTCACACATCCGTTGGTGCAACTCCTTATCTGTTGGTATATGGTACGGAAGCTGTAATACCGGCTGAAGTCGAAATTCCCTCTCTTCGAGTCATTGTAGAGTCGGAGATTGAAGATACAGAATGGGTAAAGAACCGATTAGAACAACTAATGATGATTGATGAAAAATGGCTAGCAGTAGTGTGCTTTGGCCAGTTATACCAGCAAGGAATGGCACGCGCTTACAACAAGAAAGTGTGTCCAAGGCACTTCTAGGTGAGCCAACTCGTTCTGAAACGCATTCTTCCACACCAAGTAGAAGATAAAGGAAAGTTCGCCCCAAACTGGCAAGGACCCTACATCATCAAGAAAGTGTTACCTAAAGGGGACTTGCACTTGGTAGATGAAGAATGAAGGGTACCAAGCATGACTATTAACGCAGATGCAGTCAAAAGATATTATGTCTGATATATACCCATTGTGGAACTTTCACGCATGATTTAATCAGAATCGAGATGACGAAGGTTACCATTGCTCGTTGTTCCAAATAGGTGTCACCCTATTATTAACCCTTTTGATCTGTATTTGTTACCTATGTACTTAAAAAAAAGGGAAGAAAAGAAAAGAATCCAAACAACAAATCTTCTGAGTCATTGAACTACGTCCGACCTGATTCCGAAAGGATACGTAGGCAGCCTTACCCTGGGTTCGGTACCATCACAACAAAAATTCCATATTCCCAATACTCCAAAACTGGGGCAGAAGTTTGTTTTATTTTACAGTTTTTTTTGTAGAAACGGTTCCAAAAGTTGTAATTCAAATCAAGGTTCTTTTCACATTTTTTCCATGTTAAGAACTTTTGATCGATATTTGAGAATATTTGAAGTTCTCATGCCGGGGGCATTGGGAAGCCTTCCGCATGTCGTATCTTAAAAAAACGAAAAAACAAAAGAAAAAAAAAAGAAAAAAGAAATGAGAGAGTCTTATCGGTGAAAACCGAAATGGGCACTGTAAGGCGACAGTGAGCAGAGAAATGAGAGAGTATTATTGGTGAAAACCCAAATGGGCACCATAGGGCGACGGTGAGCAGAGAAATGAGAGAGTCTTATAGGTGAAAACCCAAATGGGTACCATAGGGCGACGGTGAGTAGAGAAATGAGAGAGGTCAGTTAGGCAAAACCCGCAAAGGGGGCTATTAGCCGAATGAGGGTCTTCGATACTCCGGCATGAGCACGACCAAGACAGTTTCAAGATGAACCTTTGCGACGGATTTTGAGAATTAGACAACTCAGACTGATCAGGCGTCCATTCCAAAATGCATGTCATGATCTATGAAGTCGGCACATACTTCCAAATAAGTCTCCCTATTCCTTTCCCCGTAAGGGACGCCTTTTGTTTAAGCACAGTTCTTTTGCACCTTCAAGTATTCTTCTATTTTTACCCATAATTTTATTTGAGTCCCTTTTCGGTCTAATCTTTCGTCAAAAGCGAAGCAAACAAATGGCTGCAAAACTACCTACAGTTTCCCCGTAATATCGAGCACAATTTGGGGAATATACGGCATTGACGAAGGCACGAATCTGTCTGTGATCTCATTTGACAAGGCGAACAAAATGTCTCAAATAAACAAAAAAGGTTGCCTAAGCAAGACCTCTTCATGAGAAAAGTTGATAAGCACTGGACACAAACAGGTACTAGGTGCAAGACAACAGAGTTTGATTTTTAAAGAAAAATTTCATTGCCTCAGAGACAAAGGTAGCAATACCAAGGACCTCTGGGTATGAAATAGTTAGGGGCAACATTGGAAAGTCAAGGTCTCCAGAAAATGATACAGACCAGCCGAGCATCTCGGTACCATACTGATAGAATCAGTTCTTCAACTGCGGAGAGGCCGTGATAGAGTATCGGAGAACCTCGGTACCATACTGATAGAATCAGTTCTTCAACTGCGGAGAGGCCGTGATAGAGTATCGGAGAACCTCGGTACCATACTGATAGAATCAGTTCTTCAGATGCGGAGAGGTCGTGATGTCAAACCACAATAAGGCATCAAGGCCACAACCAACCACCACTTTGAAAACTCATAAATGTTTCTTTGTTTGAAGCAGGAACAAAGCAGTGCAGAATGGTTGTTCTTAAAGGACGAGTGTCACCAAACGTAAGCTCCTTAAAATCTCCATTTTGATTTTATTTTTAGCATGCATCACTACTATTCACACCTCCTAGTTTAGTAGCTTAATTCGGGTAGAATCATTTCTCCTAGGGGGATCCAGCTCATAGTTCCGGGTAGAAGTACTCTTCGCTCAGGTTGTTTTACGTAGCTTAACCGAGGTAGAACCATTTCTCTTAGGGGGATCCAGCTCATAGTTCTGGGTAGAAGTACTCTTCTCTCAGGGTGTTTTACATAGCTTAACCCAGGTAGAACCATTTCTCCTAGGGGGATCCAGCTCACAGTTCCGAGTAGAAGTACTCTTCTCTTGGGGTGTTTTACATAGCTTAACTCGGGTTGAACTATTTCGCCTAGGGGGATCCAGCCTATAGTTATGGGTAGAAGTACTCTTCGCTCAGGATGTTTTATGTAGCTTAACTCGGGTAGAACCATTTCTCCTAGAGGAATTCAACACTTTATCAGTAATACAGGGTGCCAACCCCTGGTTACCTTTTTCTCCAGTAATACAGGGTACCAACCCCTGGTTACATTTTCTTCCTAGTAATACATGGTGCCAACCCCTGGTTACATTTCCTTTCAGTAGTACAGGGTACCAACCCCTGATTACATTTCCTTTCAGTAATATAGGGTACCAACCCCTGAGTACATTTTCTTCCCAGTAATACAGGGTACCAACCCCTGGTTACATTCATGTCCAGTAACACATGGCGCCAACCCCTGGTTACATTCTTCTTCATTGATACAGGGTACCAACCCCTCGTTACATTCCTCTCCAATAATACAAGGTACCAACCCCTGGTTACATTCATTCTTAGTGATACAGGGCGCCAACCCCTGATTAAATTCCTTTCCAGTAATACAGGGTACCAACCCCTGGTTACATTCATCCTTAGTGATACATGGCGCCAACCGTTGGTTACATTCCTTTCCAGTAATATAGGGTACCAACCCCTGGTTACATTCCTTTTCAGTAATACAGGGTCCCAACCCCTGGTTACGTATCCTCTTGGTAACATAGGGTACACAATCCCTCGTTACAATTTTATCTCTTTTAGCTAGTTATTCTACTGTTTTTGTGTGCCTTTCAATAAATTAGATAGTTTATAGCTTTCTCTGATAACTCACAAAATTTTCCTAGTCCAAACTAGGGCAGAAAAATTTTGTTTGTTTTATTCGCCTTTGATGGATTTTCAGGCCCCGCCGTAGAGCACATGTGATGTTTAAAGCTTGCAGTTTCAGTTTCCCATCAGAAGAAAGAAGTCTTTCGATCACAAGATAGTTGGAGTTAGCATTGATAATGTGTCAATAATCAAGCTTCTCAAATATCATCTTCCCAAATTCTGATCGGGAAATGAAGCAATGAGGAATGAGCCGTAGTATTTTCGTCAATGAGCATCAAGATCCAATCTAAGTTCAACACAAATGAGCAAGTCAAGAATCAAGATTTGACTCCAGAAGACACATAGATCGGAAGTTTGTAACTCTTAGCTTGCAGCAATATGTAGTTCTCCTCTTCTTTTGTTTTAAGCAGCAAGAAACAACAACAACAACAGCACCAGGCTTAACTCCAGTGTCCGGTAGTCCCAGCTACCAAATTTTCTCAAAACTACACTGACATGATCCCTTTATAGCCAAGGATATGTATGAAACCTCGGAATCAAGGTTCGGTCACCTTTTTCCAAAAAAAATGCTTTCATTGTACTGATGTGTGAGCAAAAATTAGTCATGGCATTCACTTTTCTTTGCACGAAAATTTTTCATGTTCTCGAGCAAAGAGGGGCAACTGTTAATACCTAATTTTTGCAAGCTTTTAATACTAGTATTTGGATGATTTTTAATTGTTTGTGCATTTCTATTTTCATTCCTTTATTAAAAATATCAAAAAAAAAATTTACCTTTTATTTGTATATATTAATTTGCATCTTTAAATTATATATATCCCAAAAAGATTTTTCTTTCTACTTGTATATTTGTTCTAGGACTAAATAAGATGATTAAGGATTAAGGAATTGGGCTAGTGATTTCAATTAAAATTGAGCCAAATTAGCCCAAAACTTGTGCCCAATTCGGCCATGCCCGGTCCATTAAGTGGCAGGCAAGAAAGAGCTCAAAACAACATAGTTTTTCCTTGAAACTACGTCGTTTTTATTGAATCAGAGATCAAATCTC
>ML303996.1:0-20311 GCA_005239505.1 Nicotiana paniculata
GGGCATACCTGCTGCTGGACATGCGCGACCTGGGGAACCTGATCGATGGAGCCAAGAGAACCATGCCTGGAAAAGGTCCTTCTGGGACCAAGTAGATTAGGCTTATTCGTTTTTTCTTTTCGAATGTAATAAGGCCCAGTGCCATTAGTGACTTACCTTATTGTCGTTTTAGATTCATCTTATTTATCGTGTTAATGAAATTAGGCAATTATTGGCATTAAAATTCTCCAAATCTACTTGTCTCTAGGCCTACCTCGGGCACAAAGAGTCTCTAAAATTAGGACGTTAATTTACATTCCTGCAATATGTGTTTAAATACTACAAACATTTTTCAGAACTCTCACTAACTTGGTTACCTTTTGTTTTTTTCTCTTTCTTTTTGATTATTCCCATCCCCTAAGGTTGGTTCACACATACTGGCATCATCAGGTTACCACACCAGATCTAGAGGCCCTCCACTTCCTCCTCCTCCAAGTGCATAAAAAGTCAGAGGGAAAGATAAGATGGACGAAATGAGTGACGTCAGAAAAGATAACCCCACACATGCTGAGAATATGGAAGTTTCCGATGGTCAGAGTACTACGGCACCAAATGAATTGGTTTTGCGGCTTGAACAAAAGGTACTTAAACTACAGGGTGAGCTTGAGCAGGTCCGTAATTTGGCAAACCTCTCCCTCACACTAAACGTCCCAGATATCAACCATCCTAATACCCGAAACCCGACACCTCCTCAAGAAACACCCAACCAAATGCCCGCAGAATCCTCCCGCACCCCACCAATATACAACCCCTCCTCAAAATACTTTATCCATACATACAGCTCCTCAAAATCAGCATCTCCCGACTCAATGTCCACAAACCACTTATCACACTCCTCAGAATACCCCCTAGCCTACCCCCGATCCCCAAAATTCAACCAATGATCACCACTACCCCAAACTCCTGGAATTCACCAAAACAACTCCATATACGTGGAAACCTTACCCCACTCCACCCAGCCAATCTCATATACACTAGAATCCGCCAAAAAAGACCTACTCATCAAAAACATGGCAGAAAAGCTCAAGAAACTCACAAGCCGGGTTCAGGGTGTTGAAGGAGTCAAAGGAATCGAAGGTTTGAATTATGAGGATTTGTGAATTCATCTAGATGTGGAGCTGCCGGAGGGTTACAACCTCCTAAGTTCGAGATGCTCGATGGAACAGGTGACCCAAAGGTACATTTGAGAACCTACTCTGACAAACTCGTAGGAGTTGGAAAGGACGAAAGGAGTCGCATGAAGCTATTCATGAGAAGCCCTATCTTGGTACATAAGTCAAAGTCCCAAGAAATGGGCTAATAAGGTAAGCATGACATCAGATTTCATGGATAGATTCAGATTCAACACGAAAAATGCACCAGGCGTCTTTTATATCCAGAATCTCAAGAAGAAGCCCACTGAGACTTTTTGCGAGTACGCTACTCGATGGAGGTCAGAAGCAGCGAAGGTCAGGCCGGCATTAGATGAAGAGCAAATTAACAAGTTGTTTGTCAGGGCTCATGATCCACAATATTACGAAAGGTTAA
The DNA here is from genome assembly GCA_005239505.1 of Nicotiana paniculata. Classification (NCBI taxonomy): domain Eukaryota; kingdom Viridiplantae; phylum Streptophyta; class Magnoliopsida; order Solanales; family Solanaceae; genus Nicotiana; species Nicotiana paniculata. Next base: position 1,567 of record ML303996.1, read on the forward strand.
TGGTAATCGAGAATCACAAGTTCTCCAATATCATCAAGCTCAGAGAAAGGATCGAGGAAGGTATCAAAAGTGGAATGGTGACAAATTTCGAGGCACTGCAGGCCACCGATAAAGCACTACAATAAGCTGGAATATCAAAGAAGAAAGAAGTAATGGTTGCCCAAGGTCCGGAATCTCCATTTGTGTACCAGACACCTCCACCCACATATCAACCTTAACCTCCTAGATATCCTCAATCCGCTATCGCCTACCACACCTATAATACCCAACTAGCCTATTATCATTCACCTCCAGCTCGTCCAAATTACCAAAAACCCAGGCTCAATTTTGATTTCAAACCACCAGACAATACACCCCTATTGCTAAACCCATTGACCAATTGTATGAAAGATTAAAAACTGCTGGATATGTCACCCCTATTCCCGTCGTGGCTATGGAAACTCATTACAATGGGTCAACCCAAACAAGGCATGTGCGTACCATTCCGGTATGAAGGGACATACTATTAATGAGTGCCGCACCCTAAAAGATAAGATCCAAACACTGATTGATACCAAGGTTATATAGGCGAAAGAAACCACACCCAATGTCCGAAAAAACCCCTCCCAGATCATAGGGGTGAAGGAGTGAATGTAATAGAAACTGATGAAGAACGGGATCCTGGGGGATCAATCGGACTTATTCGGGAAGGTGATGGTCCTAAGAAGCCGGCAATCACGCTCAATCCCATTGTGGTACAGGTACAGCCGTCATTCAAAGTTGAGGTAGACGCATCGGCTCTCTTTGAAGTAGAAGTGACACCACTTGCAACTACACTTTCTCCGTTTGAGGTAGATGTATCCATACCTTTCACTGTGACGGTGACATCCACACCACCTTTCAGTCCCAACATTGTACCTTGGGATTATGTTGCCAAAGCTAGGAGAAAAGGGAAAGTAAATATGGAAGAGCCCGGCGCTGCACAAGGAATGACCAGAACAGGAAGAATTTACACACCTGAGCATTTGGGAGAAACTAGTAAGCAAGCTTCTAACAAACAACCCGTCATTGAAACTTGTACAGACGACCTTTGGAGAAAAGTAAAAGCAAGGGAGTATTCTATTTTTGATCATCTGAATAAGACTCCCGCTCAGATATCCATCTTATCGCTGCTGCAAAATTTTGAAGAACACAAGAATGCTCTGATGAAGGTACTGAATGAAGCATATGTGCCCAGCAACATTACTAGCGGGGAAATAGCCAGTATGGTGGGACAAGTGTTGGAAAGCCATAAGATCACCTTCCATGAAGACGAATTTCCACCTGAAGGGTTAAGACACAATAGAGCACTGCACATCATAGTGCAATGTGAAGATAAGTTCATTGCCAGAGTTCTAATAGAAGGAGGGTCCAGCCTCAACATCTGTCCGCTGACAACTCTGAAGAGTTTGGGTAAGGGCCCGCATGAAATACGAGCAGGATCTATGAATGTGAAAGCATTTGCTGGGTCAGAGAGAGCCACAATCGGAGAAACAAATATGTGCTTGCAAATGGATCCTACCTGGTTCGATGTTGACTTCCAGGTGCTAGACATATCCGCCTCCTACAATCTGCTGCTGGGACGGCCTTGGATACATGCCGCTGGAGCTGTCACATCCACTTTGCACCAAACGGTAAAATTTGAATGGAACCATCAAGAAGTGATCATCCATGGATATGGGAGCAACCCCATTTACACTAGTCAGACTGTTCCGGTGGTAGAAAATACAAGGAAGTTAGGTGGAGAAACCTACCATCGCATCGAGCGTGTTAACGCGATTGAGAAGGATAAATGATGGAGTAGAAAAATAGGGAGCATACTGGCATGGGCAGGGTATGAACCTGGTAAGGGGATATAGGGAGCATACTGGCATGGGCAGGGTATGAACCTGGTAAGGGGATTGGTAAAAAACTTCAAGGTATCTCCAAACCAGTATAGCTGAAGCGCCATGGCACAACCTTCAAGCTTGGATATCAGTATACCTGGAAGGAATATCAAAATTGGTCGCCACCATGGTGTGGTCCATACTTTCCTCTTGAGCAACCCGTGCCGCACCTGAATCAGACCTTCCAGCAGGCTGATACAATATGGGGATCAGAGGAAGAAGAAGCCTTGGCAGCCTGGAGGAATTTGTTCTTGGATGACGATGATATGGATTGTTGTGTAATAGTTGAGGAGGAGGAGGAAGAAGGCCTCACTATCCAGACTGTGGAGAGAGGGGCATTCCTTAAGAACTGGACTGTTAGACCATCAAGGGCCCGATGAGTCTCGGGGTAGCAAGGATGATAGCATTGTTTACTTTTGAAAATGATTTCCTCTTTGGCATTTTGTTTTAAATAATATTTATTTTCAGTGTTCCGTTTCGGAAAACATTATTTAAAATCATTTTGTTTAAAATTTTAAATGTCTTGATGTTTTATTATTGCTATTTTTCTTTCATATCTTTATCCCTACAACATTACTACTTCTTACCTTGATGAACCAACGACTGTGACATATAATGAGACAATGCAACAGAAGGACAGTGACTCTGAAGAAATAAAATATGAGGATGTAATACCTGAGGAAGTGCTCATAGAACCGGAGAACTTCGAGAACAAGCCCAAGTCTAACATGGACGAGACCGAGATAGTCAACTTGGGAGATTCCGAAACTGTCAAGGAAACCCGCATAAGCATCCATTTGTCACCCTTAGAGAAAGAAGAATATAATCGGTTCCTGAAAGAATATGAGGATATCTTTGCATGGTCATACGACGACATGACAAGGTTGAGCACATCCATAGTGGCTCACAAGTTACCTACAAATCCAATGTGTCCTCCAGTGAAGCAAAAACTCAGAAAATTCAAGCCAGACATGAGCCTGAAAATCAAGGAAGAAGTCACTAAGTAGAGCAAAGCCAAAGTCCTCAGAGTAGTTGAGTACCCAACTTGGTTGGCCAATATTGTACTAGTTCCAAAGAAATATGGGAAAGTTAGAGTCTATGTTGATTATCGGGATCTAAACAGAGCAAGTCCCAAGGATGATTTCCCGCTACCAAACATACACATTATGATCGACAATTACGCCAAGCATGAACTCCAGTCCATTGTAGATTGCTTCGCGGTTTACCATAAGATTTGGATGGACGAAGAAGACGCAGAGAATACAGCCTTCATCACACCATGGGGAGTGTACTGCTACAAAATGATGTCGTTCGATCTGAAGAATGTTGGGGCCACATGCATGAGGGCTATGACAACGATATTCCACAATATGATACACAAAGAAATATAGGTATATGTTGACTATGTCATCAACAAATCCAAGAGGGCTACAGATCACATATCAGATTTTATATGGAAGTACAATCTAAAGTTAAATCCCGCAAAGTGTGCCTTCGGGGTTCCTACCAGAAAATTGTTGGGATTCATCGTTAGTCGTCGAGGAATAGAGTTGGATTCGTCAAAGGTTAAAGCCATCCAGGAATTACCACCACCAAAAAGCAAGAAGGATGTGATGAGTTTCTTGGGACGTCTCAACTACATCAGTCGTTTCATAGCACAGTCCAAAGTAATATGTAAGCCGATTTTCAAAATGCTGAAGAAGGATGCCGCAACCAGTTGGACCGAGGATTGTCAAAAGGCTTTTGACAAAATGAAGGAATACTTGTCCACACCACCAGTATTAGTCCCTCCAGAGCCTGGTAGACCATTACTACTCTACCTTGCAGTGCTATATGGATCCTTCAGTTGTGTTTTGGGACAACATGATGAGACAAGAAGAAAGGAGCAGGGCATATACTACTTAAGCAAGAAGTTCACTCCTTTTGAAGCACGATACTCTCTGCTGGAATGCAATTGTTGCACTCTAAACTGGATAGCTTAGAAGCTAAGACATTACTTCTGTGCCTGTACCACATATCTCATATCAAGGATGGATCCCCTGAAGTACATCTTTCAGAAACCCATGCCAACTGGAAAGCTGGCCAAGTGGAAAATCTTGCTGAGTGAGTTCGACATTATCTATGTAACTCAGAAAGCAGCCAAGGGACAAGCATTATCAGATCATCTTGCTGAAAATCCTATAAGAGGAAAATACGAACCCCTAAAAATGTATTTTCCTGATGAAGAGGTATCATTCGTAGGAGAAGATGTTGCTGAAGCCTATAAAGGTTGGAGGAAGTTTTTCGACGGAGCAGTGAATTTTAAAGGAGTGGGTATCGGAGCCGTCTTGGTATCAAAAACTGGTCAGCATTATCCAGTATCTGCAAAACTCAGATTCCCATGCACTAACAACATGGCGGAATATGAAGCCTGCATATTAGGGCTCAACCTGGCTGTTGATATGAATATTTAGGAACTGCCGGTAATCAGCGATTCAGACCTACTGGTACATCAAGTACAAGGAGAATGGGGTACCAAGAATTCCAAAATATTGCAATATCTGCATCATGTACAAGAAATGAAGAAGCAATTCACAAAGATAAAATTCTCGCATTCCCCAGAATTCAGAATGAATTCGCAGACGCATTGACCACCTTGCCATCAATGATAAAACATCCAGACAAGAATTTCAACGATCCATTCTGGTAAGGATACATAATCAACCGTCATATTGTGCTCATGTTGAAGAAGAAACGCACGGAAATCCCTGGTTCCATGACATCAAAGAATATTTGATAAAAGGAGAATACCCGGAACATGCAAACCATACTAAAAATTGCACCCTTCGGAGATTGTCCAATCATTTCTTCCAAACCGGAGGAACCCTATATAGGAGAACTCCCGATCTGGGACTGTTAAGGTGTGTTGAAGCAAAAGAGGCTTCCAAATTGCTCGAGGAAATACATACCGGAACCTACGACCCACATATGAACGACTTTATCTTGGCCAAGAAGATACTCAGGGCCGGATATTTTTGGATGACCATGTAAACAGACTGCATACAGTTGTTTATAAATGTTACCAATGACAGATACATGCAGACATGATACGGGTGCCTCCAAACGAGCTTAATGCAACAAGCTCACCTTGGCCTTTCGATTCTTGGGGAAAGGATGTCACCGGCCCAATTGAGCCCACCGCCTCAAACGGGCATCGGTTCATTTTAGTGGCCATCGACTACTTCACCAAATGGGTTGAAGCTATATCTTACAAAGCGGTAACCAAGAAAGTCGTAGAGGATTTCATCAGAGATCAGATTGTTTGTTGATTTGGGCTTCCGGAGTCCATCATCACTGACAATGCTGCCAATCTCAACAGCTATCTGATGAAAGCCATGTGTGAAACTTTAAAAATCAAGCACAAGAATTCCACAACATACATGCCTCAAATGAATGGAGCCCTAGAGGCCGCCAACAAAAATATCAGAAGATACTAAGGAAAATGGTAGAGAATCACAAGCAATGGCACGAGAAATTACCATTCGCCTTACTGGGATACCGTACCACAATTCGCACATCAACCGGGGAAACTCCCTATCTGCTGGTTATGGTACCGAAGCTGTCATTCCCGCCGAGGTGGAAATTCCTTCTTTAAGAATCATACAAGAAGCCAAACTCAACGATGCAGAATGGATAAGGAACCACTATAAGCAATTATCCCTCATAGACGGCAAGAGGATGAATGTAGTGTGTCACAGACAGCTCTATCAGAATAGAATGTCCAGGGCTTTCAATAAAAAGGTCAGACCAAGACAGTTCACGCCAGGGCAGCTGGTATTGAAATGGATCTTTCCACATCAAGATAAGGCCAAAAGGAAATTCTCTCCCAACTGGCAAGGTCCTTACATGGTTCACAGAGTAATGACAGGAGGATCACTCATACTCGTAGAGATGGACAGAGAAATTTGGCCAAAGCCTATCAATTGAGATGTAGTCAAAAGATACTATATGTAAACCATTTGTACTTCTTCATATGATGTAAATTGAACTACGCTTGACCTGATTCCCGTTTAAGAGGGGATACGTAGACAGCCCTGTGGGTTCGTCACAATTCAATAAAATTTCCATTTTCCCCCACAATTAGAAATTGGGGTAGAATTTTGAGAAGGAACCTCAAAATTTCGAAGCAAGTTCAGCCAACCGCGGCATATGGAGCAGTCTGAAAAGTCATCTAGTTAACTGGGGTAGAATTTTGAGGAAGACCCTCAAATTTCTATGGCAGAGGAAGTCTCAATTTCTCTAATTATGTCACAGTTACTGGTTCATCCAACTAATTTCTAAACTGCATACTACTATGTCTTTGAAAACTGTACACACATGCTTTTGAAACTTTACTTTTAGCCAAATGATACCCCGGACAACTTGAGCAGGATCCTTGGACATAGCGGAGCAAATCGAGCAAGCAAAGACACGAACCCCCCCCCCCCCCNCCCATAAAAACTCACAAATTTTCTTTGGATGCATGATTATATCATCATGATAAACACCATCGCAACGACACAATATCTATACATGAAACACATTGTCAGCTAATAATAATCACTCTTACCCTTCTCCTTGCACGAGGCTAAGCGCTGCCTCTCTACTTGCATAAGACTAAGCACTGCCTTCTCTTTGTATGAGACTAAGCCCTGTCTCAATCTTTGCATGAGGCTAAGCCCTGCCTCCCTACTTTCATAAGGTTAAGCATTGTCTTCTCTTTGCATGAGACTAAGCCCAGTCTCAATCATTTGCATGAGACTAAGAATTGTCCTGTATTTGCATAAGGTTAAGCACTGCCTTCTCTTTGCATGAGACTAAGCATTGTCTCAATCTTGCATGAGACTAAGAACTGTCTCTCTATTTGCATAAGGCTAAACACTGCTTTCTCTTTGCATGAGACTAATCCCTGTCTCAATACCTACATGAGGCTAAGACCTTCCTCCCTATTTGTATAAGTCTAAGCACTGCCTTATCTTTGCATGAGACTAACCCTTGTCTCAATATTGCACAAGGCTAAGACCTTCCTCTCAACTTGCATAAGGCTAAGCACCACCTTCTCTTTGCAGGGGACTAAGCCCTGTCTCAATCATTTGCATGAGACCAAGCATTGTCTCTCTATTTGTATAAGGCTAAGCACTGCCTTATATTTGCATGGGACTAAGCCTTGTCTCAATCTTGCACAAGACTAAGAAATGTCTCTCTATTTGCATAAGGCTAAGCACTGCCTTCTCTTTTCATGAGACTAAAACTTGTCTCAATCTTGCACGAGACTAAGCACTGTCTCTCTATTCGCATAAGGCTAAACACTGCCTTCTCTTTGCATGAGACTAAGACCTGTCTCAATCACCTACATGAGGCTAAGACCTGCCTCTCTATTTGCATGAGGCTAAGCCCTGCCTCTCTACTTGCATAAGGCTAAGCCCTGCCTTCTCTTTGCATGGGACTAAGCGCTGTCCCGAATCTCGCACGCGACTAAGCACTGTCTCTCTTGCATTGTTCTCTTCTCTCAGGCAAAGCTATGCCCTCAACTTCGCACAAGACTAAGCTCTGTCTTGTTGCCTCTAGTATCATGTCTCTGAATCTCATAGGTGAAATATAACCAACTTGTCCGAAGGCGTTATAGTCTGAAGGTACCATCCTCATAGCCGGAAGACATCATGCCATGGCCTGAGGATCTCTCAAACTTGCACATCATTATTCAAAGGTGTCATGGTTCGGAGGCACCATTTTCATGGTCCGAGAATATCATTTCATGGCCTACGAATCCCTTACCACACAATTCATGGCCCGGGACGTCATGGTCTAAGGACGTCATCCTCGATCGTCCAAAGACAGTTTTCATGGTCTGAAGGGAATTTTCATCATGTCTAAATTTACGCAAATTTATACGCATATGCTTGCAGTACATATTTTGATTTGCAGGAGACCGAGTGAGTAACTGTTATCCCAACAGGAGCAATCCCGCTCCAGTTCCTTCAAATTATTTCAAACTTGACCGCTCACTATAACCATTTCACCTATTCGAAACCTTGTGTCCGTCCTTGTGACAACCCCATCGGTTCCTTCCACTAGTGGATCCAGAAATACACACGGCCTGATTCCTGTAAAACCAGGGATATGTAGGCAGCTCGGGGACCAGAGTGCAGCCTATATCCCTCAGATCACTCAATTCGGTCAAAATTGGCGTCATATCTTTACCCGACACCTCTTTCATCCTTCCCAAGTAAAGAGGGGAAGCTGTTGATACCCAATTTTTCCATTATATATTTCAAATATATATATATACCTTCAAAATAGTGCATGAGCATCAACTAGTATTTTTCCATAATTTTCTGTAATTTTAAAGGATTTTTAATTAATTTATTCCACTATTTTATTATCTAAATAATTACTAATTGCATCACAAATGATTTTATAATAATTTTATTATAATCATTTATATTTATATTAATGTTTAATCATTTATGCATAATTATATTTACATCTTTAGGTTATAATTGCAATAATAACCCATGCGTGCATAATTATATTATTTACACAGAAAAATGACTTTTTATATTTTTATAATGTTAAATTATTATTTTAAATCATTTTGATATATAAATTACATTTTTATCATCTATTAATTATTCTTATAAATTATTTTATTAGTTTAATTGGATACTTAAAACATAGCCCATTTTATTAAAAAATTTCGGACCTACCCAGCCCAATACTAACCTTACCCATAACCCAATACCCTAACCCATAACCCATAACCCATACCCATACCCGTCTGATTAACCCGCCCCACCTAAAATAGCCAATCCTGGCTGTTGATCTCAGAAGATCAACGACCCTAAATCTTCAACCCCCTTTTTAATATATCAAACCCCCAAACCCTATCTCACTTTTTCCAACCCCCCGCCTTTGGATCCCCCATTCTCCTCCCTTCTCTCTCTCCCCTTCGAACCCTAGCCCCGTCGTCACACATCCCTCTTGATTCATGGGATTTTCCTTCGATTCCATGCCTTATTTGGCTTCATCTCTTTACTGGTTATTCGATTCTTATGTTACTTGATGTGAATCTCAAGAGACTTGAACCAAATCCGGTTCAAAGTCTCTTATGTCTCGTCTATTTCGTCTAAGTTCACTCCGATACCTGTTAGTACGAATGTTTTCGTATTTTATGGTTTGAAATCTCTGGTTCAAACCAAATTTGGTTCGCTTTTGTTCATTTTTATATGAACCTGGCCATTTCCTGGATAATCTGCTTAGATCTTGTTAGATCTGAAATGATTTAATGTTTGTTATAATATTTCCCCTTTAAAATTTTAATATTTCTATTTCTTACTACTTTTATTATCTTATGACCGATTTTCTAAGGTTTTGGTTCAAACGGATTTTTGCAAGAAAATATTTTAACATTTAAATGTTTCATCTCTGGTTTGCTTATTTATTGTTTGACTGATTTTACTTGATTTAATTAGTTCCATCTATATGTATTTCCTAGGGTTTTGATTATTTGACTATTTATCCTACTATTAATTGATTTTACCTACCTAAATTGGATTTTGAAATCAGCTTTCCTTTAGTACCAGTATTTCCTTATTAAGATTTTACTTGTTCTTACCTTATTTATGTGATTTATTACTCGTACTACTTTCCTTAACTCCCTTACTGGCCTAATTTTTATGCTTTGAATATGGAGCTGACTCCTAATTGATTTTTGGACTTATCTTTTCCTTATTTAACCTATTACTTAACAACTGATTAATTCCATATAATGATTTCCCTAAATTAAAATGGTACTAGCCTGATTTTATGCTATTTTGTCCTGTTAGTGGATTGGAGCCGGCTTCTAATTGATTCTGGAACTATTTCCTTACCTTATTTGATCTGGTACTTGACTACTGATTGATTCCATGTAATGCTTTCCCTAAATTAAGTGGTATTAGCCTGATTTTATGTTATTTTATCTTGTTAATGGATTGGAGCCGACTTCTAATTGATTCTGGAACTATTTCCTTACCTTATTTGATCTGGTACTTGACTACTGATTGGTTCCATGTAATGCTTTCCCTAAATATGTGGTATTAACCCGATTTTATGCTATTTTGTCATGTTAATTGATTTAAGTCGACTGCAATTGATTCTGAAGTTATTCTCATGCCTTATTTGTGTAGAAGTGATTCATTACCTTATTTTGTCGATCTCATTGAGACTATTTAAACCCCTTCCTCATTCCCTTTGAAGAGACTCGAATCCTGCTATTCTCACAAAAGCCTAAGTTCTCTTTGTTCTCTCTTGTTCTGATTTCTGTACTAAGTTGTTATTTCGCCGGCTGAAAGCCAAGGCCAAATTATTCTGGAAATTAACATCTATTGCACCTTTACTTGCTTTTTTCTCAGCTGGTATGCCCTAACCTTTGCAATTCCATTCTCTATGCTTTGTTTGAATAGCTTGTTTCAATTCCTAGCATGATTCTGTTCTTTCTATGAATTTGATGATACTGTTAACTTAAGGCTAAGTTATTTCAAATAGTATGAATCCTCTCCTAAGATTAAGGTTTAGTCTGTTTTCTTACAAGGTACTGTAAACATATGATCACTTGTCCGTTGCTTAACTCATATGTCCTGTCTGCTTAATTCAAATGTTTTACCTAATTGCTTCTGTGTTTTAGCCACGACTGTTTTAAATATTAGAATGAATACTTACCTAATCACATGCCAATCTTCTTGAACTATGTGATGAACATGGATTTTGTTTGTTTCTTGGTGCAGTTCTGTTTGCAATCTTGTAATCTGAATCTGTTTGTTTCTGAATATTAAGCTATTTCTAAAACCTTCCCCCTCCCTTTACCCTTTATGCAATGGTTTTCCAAACTCCTACTCTTAGTTATTTAGGTTCTTACCACCCCAAAGTGAGCACTGCCTAGGCTCGTTGAGACTCTTTTAAACTCTGACACATTGGGGCTGGTTTTTCAATCTTTTATGAGTTACCTTCTGAATATGATTCTGGTGTGAGCATTGCCCTGGATCCTTGAGTCCCTTGGGAACTTTGACACATTGGAAGCTTGACTTTTAATGTGCCATGGATGAACCATTTCTATACTCCGAAGTTTTTCTGTTGGAAGTCCCGGTTCCCAGGTTTATATTGGGCCTTTGAAGGCTCCCTATAGTGTAATAGATACTATTATGTAATTTATTCATTCTGGGTTGTAATAATTTCTATAATAACAAATTTTGGGTTGATTAGTGAAAGCTGGGGGGTTTCCTTCTATTTTTGTTAAAACTTGGGTAGAAATCATGCATATACGTTTAATTAGGGTGATCAAGTCATGTGATTGCTATTACTTGTTTAGAGATCCTGCATATCAAAATTTCTTGATTGTTTAAGTCCTGTACTTCTACACTCACATATTATAAATCTTGTTTATAGGCTTTTCCGTTAATTCTGCATTAGAAATCGTGTTCCTAGGATCCACACATATTTTTAACTCAACGTGCATTAATGACCATGTCTATAGGATTCTGTTTGAAATAATAACCTTTTCTGGAAATCTGCTTTAAATTCTGCCTACATACGATTAATAGATCAGTTCAAACCTATAAATCATACCTATATGATTTAAACTAATAGATATCATGCCTATAGGGTGAAATCAGTTTTCAAACCTAGAAATCATGTCTATAGGAGTTTAAATCAAGTTAGTAAATAGAAATTATGCCTATAGGAAATAAAGATCAGTCTCAAGTTAGAAATCATGCCTATAAGGGTTTAAACCAATTCTGCAATTAGCCAACATGCCTATAGGATTTAAAAGGAGTAAAAACCTGTCTTTATGTGTTAAGATGATTTGTTCACTTAGAAACCATGTTATAGGTCTATAATGAACTCGTAGAAACCATGCCTATAGGGTTCCATTAATCAGTTATGTGTTCTACCAATTCTAGCTATCACCTAGGCAAATCTATAAGGGTTGTTAATGATTCTGGGCCTAAAAACTATGACAATTTGCTTCCTGGAAGTGCCCAGATTCATGGTTAATCAGTAGGAAAGCTAATATGTCTCGATGCTCGCCTTAAAACTGTTTCTTTACATTCTGTTTCTCCTCATGTATATATCCTCCCTATAGGATTCTAAATTTAACAAAGTATGCTGATTCAATTGCGTGTATTTGTTTCTTATGTGTGGAGGTCAATGTAAGCCCTTATGTGTTTCTTTACATGAAAGCCCTATTTTTATTTTGTTTGTCGCCTAGATTTTTCATTTTTAAGTAATATAGGTCAGTCTAGAACCACCCTAAATAGAGGTCCTGATACCTCTAGGGGCATATATAAGGGACGGGTAGTGCACGCATAAGGGATGAGTTAGAAGCTATTAGAACGCTTAGGTTACAACTGAAAGATAGTAATTGGGTAGTAAAGGAAATGATATCCCGTGCGCTAATGCTATGAGTAACACCCCAACTTGGGGAAGTTACAAAGTATTGCATGGAATGATCATATAGGCTAAAAAACCTAGGATCCCCCTTTAATTCCGTTTATAGTAACTTGTATTGTCCAAATTGTTTTCCTCCCCTTTTAGACTAATTTGCTTAATTTAAGTTCGGCCAGGACCCACCGTTGTGGACCTCGAGAGGTGCCTAAAACCTTCCCCCCGAGGTAATTCGAGCCCTTACCCAATCTCTGCTGATGCAAACTTATTTATGAGTTTATTGCTCTAGGTGCCCTAATGCACCTTAATTCGTTAGGTGGCGACTCTTCCAATCCCTTATCCAATCCCAAAAAGAAGGGGCTGTCCTAGAAATGTTGAAATCCAATTTCGCGAGAAAAAGGGGGGCGCGATAATCAGAGACCAGGGTAGCGATGGCCTCTAAATATTCTTTTTTTTAACTTCTTGTATTTTTGTTGGCGTCTTTGAGCACCTTTGTAAAGAATCTTTATCTAAATATCAAAGTTTGTTTGTTTTTTATATGCACCTTTCTTATCTTTTTGTGTTTTGTTTCTGTACTTGTGTGTTTTGCTTCTGTACTTCTTTTCTTCGTACTTATCCGCTAGGTTGTGATAACCGTGGGGTTGAGTGGCCGTGGGACATATCGGACTTTATTTGAATTAGCTAAATTTACCTCTTAGTTGAGATGCAACCAAGGGTCGATAGGTATTTTCCGATCTGATCAAACATATCCTTAAGTTAAGTCGTGGCCAAGGGCCAATTGGTGTTGTTCACATTTGTCAAACGTACCTTTGATTAAGTCGTGGCTGAGGGCCGACAGGTGTTATTCGAACTGGTTGAACGTACCTTTTATTAAGTCGTGGACGAGGGCCAATCAGTGTTGTTCGAATTGGTCAATCGTACCTTTGGTTAAGTCGTGGCTGAGGGACGATATGGGTCATTCGAATTGGTCGAATATATAGTTTGGAGAGTAGCTTCGATCAGACGTGCATATTTACTATTTCAACATCATTATTTCAATTACATCATTTTTCCCTTAGGCGATTGAGCAAATTTTAATTTTCGGGTGTTGGCTCTCATTCCAGTCCCAGTCCCAGTATATATAGTCCCTTCATTGCTCGACTTGGAGATTTTTTAGGAGTCGGGCAATGAAAAAAATATGTCTTCTCTCGCCACTGCTTTCTCCCAGGTTAGGCTTGCTACTTATTGAGTATATGTGGTCGATTATTATTGCGACCAAACACACTCACGCAAGTATACGTGGTCATCTAGTAATAGAGTAGTGAGTAGAGTATTGTTCCCACGAAGACTTATGATTAACTTTTGACTGATTCAAACTCAAATAACTTATCGATTCAAGAGTTTTCTCACAAAATATATAATTTTACTAATTTACTACCTAAAAACTATCAAGTAATGAAATAACTAGAAATCAACCAAAACAATTAAGCATTTTCGGATAATAATCAGTAGGAGAGGATATTCCAAGGTCACAGGTTAGCTAACAATCGTGTTGCGTTCTTAGCTTAAAATGACTAATTGATTTATCTGAATTGTTGATTGACAGGGTTGATATTACTCATAATAATCTGTCGAGTTCTTACTCGCATATTCAAGTTAATTTAATGCCTATATGTCTATGGAATTAAGATTAACAAGAATGCATTCACACTTCTGTCACGACCCAAATTCCCAACCTTAGGGATCGTGATGGCGCCTAACACCACACTTGCTAGGCAAGCCAATGTTAGAATTTGAGTAGCTAACTTCCTTTGATTATCTTCTTAAACATCAATAAATAAATCTAATGTAAACTTAATTTAAATGATTTCCAATGATAAAATAATAAAGAATTGAAAAGAAACGAACCACGAACTAATTATATAAATAACTCTAAGACTACCCAGGGCATGGTGTCACAATTCACGAACTACTAAAGAATACTACAAATACTGAGCCGAAAGAAATAATGTAATTGTTCTGAATAAAATAAAACAGCGTTTATGGAAATAGGGGAAGACTCTCGGGATCTGCGAACGCCGATAGATATACCTCGTGTCTCCAAATAAATGAATAGTCGCTCTAAATATCTCTATTGTTGTTCGATACCTGGATCTGCACAAAAGACTGCAGAGTGTAGTATCAGCACAACCGACCCCATGTACTGAGTAAGTGCCGAGCCTAACCTCGACGAAGTAGTGACGAGGCTACGACGGGGCATTAACAACATATAACATGTGACAACAATATATACTAACGCAATAAAACAATTCTACACGAACAAGAAAAATATAACTGGGACAATAAATATAAAGCAAGAAGGAAATCTAAACAAATAATTAAATACTGCAACAACAATGAAATAACTCAGCCGCCTTTTCCAGGCCTCAGCTATAACCAACTCTCAAATAATTTCCAAGGTTCCAAACTTTAACTTTAGATAAAAGTAGTGCTAAAATATGAAAAATAGTATATAAAATAGTAAGTTTTCAAATCTTTATTTTTTTCAAGAAAACAAAACAGTAAAAATATAATTGTCCTCCCTTATCGCTCCTTGTTACGGCGTGCAACCCGATCCCACCTGTCCACCCTTATTGCTCCTCCCTATATATATATCACCCTTATTGCTCCTGTTGCGGCGCGCAACCCGATCCCACCTATCCACCCTTATCGCTCCTTGTTGCGGCGAGCAACCCGCTCCCACCGGACATATCATATCAATTTATTTATGAGAGTTTCACAATTCAGGCCAAGCCTTTCATAATACTTTTATTTCAACAATTTCAAACAGAAAACTGTATAGCTCGTAAGCTTTAACCAATATCATTTCACAATAAAACCAACCAGAATATATGTAAACACCGTAACGCTGTCAACTCAGCTCAATCTTTATGTACCATGATAAAAATCAAAAGAACAATCAACACTTTTAATACACTCGCCACTACAATTGACAACAATCAATTGAAACCCAACAACCACGTAAACCTCAACAATCATAAAGCAGTAAACTGCATTCCTCATCACTTCCTCAATATTATCAACAATGGAACCAACAGGAATATATACATATATATAATTTGTAAAAATAATGCCAAACTGCTCAACTGTTTTGTACCACGAGGAATCCAGCTAAAACAACCAATACTCTTTCAAAATAACCACAACAATATCTAACAATAAAATAACAAGACCAAGTAGTCATAGAAACAATAATGGACATAGAACAATTAAGACAAGAATTAATTAAGTTGGGAACGGGAAAAGGACCATGCTTCACAGGGAAATTGGGTGGTGCATAGATACTCGTCACCTCACCTATACACCATGCTCATTCATTTCACATAGCAAACAAGTGGGGATTCCTATTCCCTCAAGTCAAAGTTAGACCAAACACTTACCTCAATTTCGCAGGCCACTCACTGCTCAATTATTGCTTTTCCTTTTGAATTCACCTCTAACTTGCTCGAATCTAATCACAATTAACTTAATATCATTAACTAATGCTAAAGGAACTAGTTTTATTGAAAAATATAATTTTTCCTAAGTTTTCTAAAAAAAGTGAAAACCCGACCCCGGGCCCGCTTGNCCTATAACTTGGGGATGATATTTGGTGAAGAAATTCGTTCCTAGGGCTGTGGGGTTCGAAAATTTGAAGAAGAAGATGTCTGCCCGTTATATATATATATTTTTCTGTCAGCTATTCTGCCTCGTTTTTCGTGCCAAACTATCCCCAAACTCGATTTTTATGTATCCAATGGATTCCTTGTGAAATTCTAGTCAAGTTTGGCTTTTGAATCACTCAATTTTGCCTTATAATGAAGGAGATATGTAGGTTTTAATATTTGCAATTTGTGCAGATTTTTAATACGCCATCAGGGGCAATTTCGTAATTAACCTGAAAAATCTGGCAACCTTAGTAAAATGCCCATAAAACCCTCATACGATGTCTAAATTTGATGATTCTTTTTGCTACGGGTCCGTAATTACGATACGGATCTAATACCTCATTCAAAACATAAATCGGAGCTCATTTGTTCAATATGATATCATTTATGCCTGAAGAAGCGACGTCGAAGCATAAGAAAGAACGAGTGCAACACAACTCAAACCTATTTGAAACTCACCCGAGCCCTCAGGGCTCTAAATAAAACATGCACGCAAGTCTAAAAGTATCATACGGACTTGCTCGTGCAATCAAATCATGAAAATAACATGTAAAACAACGAATTAAACCCCGATACTCATTATTTTCCTGAAGAACAGTTGTAGTTCATAACTTTTCAACCGGATGTCCGAATCACATCAAACGAACTCCGTTTTTACCAAATTTCACAAGCAAGGCCTAAATATCACAAAAGATCTATATCGGGATCCGGAACCAAAATACGGGCCCGATACCAATGATTTTAAACATTAATTCTTTTTTATTTCATAAGTATTTCAACAAAATAATTTCTTTCAAAAATTGATTTCTAAGGCTTGGGACCTCGGAATTCATTTCCGAGCATACGCCCGGGTCCCACATTTTACTGCGGATCTCCCGGGATCGTCGAAACACATATCTGAGTCCGTTTACTCAAAATGTTGACTCAAGTCAACTAAAACTAAATTTTTAATTCTAAAAATTATTATTTCTTATATTTTCACATAAAAGCTTTCTGGTTTCACGCCCGGACTGGGCACAAAAATTGAGGTAGTTAAAATTAATCTTTTTATGGCTAATAAGTCTAGAACGGAGTCTAAATTCATAAAATGACCCCTTGGGTCATCACAATCTCCACCTCTAAAATAAATGTTCGTCCTCGAACGGACATAGAAGATTACCTGAATTTGCAAACAAGTGTAATATTTAATATGCATGTCCAACTCGGACTCCCAAGTAGCTGCCTCAACGGGCTGGCCTCTCCACTGCACTCGAACTGAAGGAAAACTCTTAGACCTCAATTGACGAACCTGCCGGTCTAAAATGGCTACCGACTCCTCCCCATAAGTCAAGTCTTTTTCCAATTGGACAAAGCTGAAGTCTAACACGTGGGACGGGTCACCATGGTATTCCCGAAGCATAGACACATGGAATACAGGATGAACTGAGGATAACCCTGAAGGCAACGCAAGTCTATACGCTACCTCCCCCACTCTATCAAGAATCTCAAACGGCCTGATATACCTAGGGCTCAACTTACCCTTCTTTCCAAACCTCATAACACCCTTCATAGGTGATACCCGAAGCAATACTCTCTCTCCAACCATGAATTCCACATCACGAACTTTACGATCGGCATAACTCTTTTTCCTAGACTGAGCTGCACGAAGCCTTTACTGAATAATCTTGACCTTATCTAAGGCCTCCTGCACTAAATCTATACCCAATAACCGAGCTTCTTCAGGCTCGAACCATCTAACTGGTGATCTACACCATCTACCATATAATGCCTCATAGGGAGCCATCTGAATGCTCGACTGATAACTATTATTATAAGAAAACTCTGCTAACTGCAAGAATTGATCCCACGAACCTCCAAAGTCAATAACACAAGCGCAGAGCATATCCTCCAATATCTGAATGGTATTCTCAGACTGTCTGTCAGTCTGAGGGTGAAATGTTGTACTCAACTCAACTCGGGTACCTAACTCACGCTCAACTTCCCTCCAAAAGTGCGAAGTAAACTGCGTACCTCGATCTGAAATGATAGACACGGGCACACCGTGAAGGCAAACAATCTCTCGAATATACATCTCTGCCAACCGATACGAAGTATAAGTACTTGCCACCGGAATGAAATGCGCTGATTTAGGCAGTCTATCCAAAATAACCCAAACTGCGTCAAATTTCCTCTGAGTCTGTGGGAGCCCAACAACGAAGTCCATAGTGATACGCTCCCACTTCCACTCATGAATATCTATATGCCGTAGCAAACCACCAGGTCTCTGATGTTCATACTTTACCTGCTTACAATTTAAGCAACGAGCCACATACGCCAGAATGTCCTTTTTCATTCTTCTCCACCAATAATGCGGTCTCAAATCTTGGTGCATTTTAGCTGTCCCTGGGTGAATAGAATACTTAGAACTTTGAGCCTCCTCAAGGATCAACTCACGAAGGTCATCAACATTAGGCACACATAACCGACCATGCATCCTCAAAACACCATCATCTCCACCTATAACCTGCTTGGCATTACGTGCCGAACTGTGTCCCTAAGAACAGCCAAATGTGGGTCACCATCCTGCCGTTTCCGAATATGCTCGATTAGAGAAGACCGAGCGACTGAACGAGCTAGAACACTTTTGGGGAAAATATCCAACCTCACGAACTAATTATCCAACATCTGAATGTTTGAAGCTAACGGCCTCTCACCAACTGGAATATACACAAGGCT
>ML303998.1:0-75584 GCA_005239505.1 Nicotiana paniculata
TCCTTATTTCAATTGTTCCCTTGTTGCGGCGCGCAACCCGATCCCACCTTACAATCATATTCCTCCCTTATTTCTTCTGTTGCGGCATGCACCCGATCTTACCTTATAGTTCTGTTGTGGCGTGCAACCCGATCCCACCTTACAGTTCTGTTGCGGCGTGCAACCCGATCCCATCGCACATTCACATTTCACCCTTATTACCTCTCCACCCTTATTACTTCGTGTTGCAGCGCGCAACCCGATCCCACCGGACAATCACATTTCACCCTTATTACCTCTCCACCCTTATTACTTCGTGTTGCGGCGCACAACCCGATCCTACCGTACAATCATATTTGATAGCAACAATAACCAACAATTATATCACAGAGATCTTCATCATCAAGAACATAAGTTCATATCAACCAACAACTATATGAAGTCAAGGCACAATCATCCTTACCAAACAGCAATTCATATATGGTGTTGTCATCATTATTTAACTCAATTAAATCAATCCACAGTTTCTTTTCATCCTTTGCCACACTCGGCGCTTAGCAATTAGATACCTTCCCACATTAGGGTATGTTAACATTCTTTCATTTAGTAGAACATACTGCCATATTGACATATTCGAACATTTAACGAACCTTACACATGANCTAGATACATTCCCATATTAGGGTACGTTAACATTATTTCATTTAGTAGCACATACTGCCATATTGACATATTAGAACATTTAATGAACCTTACACAATATAGGGTAAG
Source organism: Nicotiana paniculata (assembly GCA_005239505.1). Taxonomy (NCBI): domain Eukaryota; kingdom Viridiplantae; phylum Streptophyta; class Magnoliopsida; order Solanales; family Solanaceae; genus Nicotiana; species Nicotiana paniculata. The sequence continues at coordinate 751 of ML303998.1, forward strand.
CACAAAGAATCACAATTCACAATCGCAATTAGCCTGGTAATCGACTAAGAAAATCAGAGAATGAAGTCTTACACCTCGACAAAGCTGGACAATCAATTCACATATGCTCAAGCAAGAATTTCATACCGTATGCTCGGACACCAACAAGATGACTCTACAAAGATTAAAGTTAGCCATACATACCTTGAATCGGATTTCCCGGACCGTCTAGCACCGTCAATCTATTCCACAATGTGAAATATTTCGTTTAGAATTAGGAACCATAAGCATAACTCGAACTCATTTAGGCATTTTATCGAATGCTATGTGACCCCTTAGATTACTAACCCCCCTTTTGTGAATAACTACCCAAACTCATTTCCCTTTACTAGATTAGGGAGTTTAACTTACATGCATGCAAGGTATCGACTTTTATCTCCAAAAATCAATTTATGTGTTCTACCCTTTTTAGCCAAAACCTGAGAAATAAAAAGAAAATGGGGTGGGGACTCACCTCTTAGAGTGAAGAAGATGAAGATTACTCAATAACTACCCGAGTGATAGTGAAGAATCAATTTTGGGTGAAGATGGAACCCTCTCTCTTAAGAACTCTCTCTTCCCTCTCTCTATTTTGTTCAAAAATCCTTAAAATGGAAGGGGTAAGTGTTTTAATGAACTGGAGGTCGAGTATAAAAATTAGAAGTTTAAAAGTCCCGAAGCTGAAATACGGTCAGGAATGCGATTATGGGTATGCATTCCTGTCGCATAAATGGCCCTCGGATGGGCCAAAAAGAAACCGGACTTCCCAGGTATGCGACCACTATGCGGTCCGCATACCTGTTATGCGATCGCATAGTGCATCGCACAACCTCCTCCACAAAAATGGAGGTGAAAAAATGCGACAGCTATGCGGTCCGCATTCTCAAAATGCGATTGCATCTTGGGCCGCATAGCTGTCCTCAAATTGGACAGCAGACTGTCCATGTATGCGACCATTATGTGGTCCACATACCTGTTATGCGATTGCATAGTGCGTCGCATAACAGCGCAACTCTGGAAAATTTATCTTTTAAGTCCCGGGGTACTTTTTACTCAAAAAGGGTTCGTTTTAAGAATTTCTACAGTTATAACAACACGGGGACCTATATGGGCATTATTTTTGGCCATGAAATTTTACGGGTCTTTACATAACCTCACGAACTCAAATATGTTATTTATTCCCAATTCCATGCCCAAATTTGTGGCCAAAATTCAAAAATATAAATTTCTAGATTTTCTATCAAAACCCCAAGTTTTCACTAATTTTTCATGTTCAAATTCATAAATAATCATGTGTTTAACTCAAAACTAGCATAAACCACTTACCTCAAGCTTGGTGGTGAAAAATGGCACTCCCAAGTTGCTCCAAATCGGCTCCCATGGAGGAAAAATTGTGAAAATGAGCCAACCCTCGCTTTTAAAAGAACACACTGCCCAGCCCGCTTCTCGCACTTGCGGTGCATAGACCGCACATGCGGCCCCGCTTCTGTGGTGCATGTGACGCTTCTGCAGTCCCAGGCTCAGGTCCAACAGTCCACTTCTACGGTCTCCTCAGCGCAGATGCGCACCCACATCTGCGGGTTAACTTCCGCATCTTCGGTCACTGCCCTTCTTCGCCCAAGCCGCACCTGCGACCATTGGTTCGCACCCGTGAACTCGCATCTGCGGCCCTTTTTGCGCAGGTGCGATCGCACCAGATATCAGTTGCTCCAGCCCTTCCCCAAATTCCATTTTTGATCCGTTAACCACCCGGAATCCACCCGAGGCACCCGAGACCCCATCCAATCACACCAACCAGTTCCAAAATATAATACGGACCTGCTCGAGGCCTCAAATCCTATAAAACAACGCCAAAACCACGAATCACGCCCCAATCCGAACTTGATGAACTTTAAAACTTCAGACTTCTTCATTCGATGCAGAAGCCTATCAAATCACGTCTGATTGACCTCAAATTTTGCACACAAGTCATATTCAACATTACGGACCTACTCCAACTTTCGGAATCAGAAATTCGACCCCGATATCAAAAGTCCACTCCCGGTCAAACTTCTCAAAAACCTTAAAATTTATAACCTTAGCCAAATGATTCCAAAATGACCTACGGACCTCCAAATTTACTTTAGATCGCGTCCCCAATACCAAAATCGCCATACAGAGCTATTCCCAAACTCGGGATCCCAAACAGACGTCCATAACACTGAAATGAACTTCAACCCAAACTTATGAAATTCTTCCAAAGGCTACTTCCACAATAGGCACCGAAACGCTCCCGAGTCATCCAAAACTCGATTCGGACATACGCCCAAGTCCAAAATCATCATACGAACCTGTTGGAATCTTCAAATCCCGATTCTGAGGCCGTTTACTCAAAGATTCATCCTTAGTCGATTCTTCCAACTTAAAGCTTCTGAAACGAGAGTTCTCTTTACAAATCAACTCCAAAACTCCCGGAATTCAATTCCGACCATACGTATAAGTCATAATACCTGAAGTGAAGTTACTCATGGCCTCAAACTACTGAACGACGCGCTAGAGATCAAGATGATCGGTCGGGTCCTTACATTTTCTCCCACTTAAACATACGTTCGTCCTTGAATGTGTTAAGATTTGCGTTGGAGTTGTCTAAAATCATTGGTTAACGCCTCAGCACCTACCCGTGCTACCACCACTCAGTTGAGCACATTAGCCCGAGCAACTCTGAAGATATTCTCTTACACTTAGGCAAATAAGCCTTAGAGACCTATTCCAACATCCGAAATTCTCTTCCACGCCTGCTTCCAACATACGAACACCGTATCAATCACTACACAATGCACTGATACATGATTGCATACCTTTTCTGAATTCACCCTATGCACTGCATAACGCACATGACCATAATAACATCCCCCGATAGCAATAGCCGAAATTCCATGGATCTGATGCTCCCAATGCACCTCACGACCTATGCAAATCCTGTTCTAACCCTTTGCAATACCACCACGATGGAAGAGATATGTAGAAATTCATAACCAACTGCCGAGTCAACAAATCATTGAGTCTATACTCCTGACAAGAACCATTACATCATTATGAAACTATTAATGACGTTTGCTCTTTAATATGCTTCATATGATCTGATCGCACTGATCCTAGATCCAATAAATCTCGTCTCACTCGGTACGAGTTGCTTAGGCAATAAGCCGCCCCAGACATGACCAATAGTCTCACATAATGCCTCAATGTGCCATTAAACTACAAACTCGAACGGGATACATAAAGAAAACGAACTTTGGAAGGAACTACTCAACCCATGTAACTAATATGAACTTTTCTCAGAAAAGGGGAAACAAAACACACAAAAATAGAATATAAAAATCGTACTCACCATCACACTATTTTGACGTGCAATCCGATCCACACAACATACCCGTGGCGATGTGCCACCCGATCCACACATGAAATTCACATAAGGAGATACACACCGAGCTAAACTGCTCATTACAACAAAATACTGAATATCAGTCACAAGCGCACTAAGTGCATAATACCATCACTGGGGGAGACAGTTAGCGCCATACGCTACAAAACTCAAGCACAACTGAGGTGCGATATAGGATCTGAATCTCAAGAGCCATCCTGCTCACAAAACACCATCTCTACGCGGAACCTCAACACATAAGAAATTTATCAAGCTGTTACACAACTCACACGGCATAATATAACATTACATGAAATTTCCGACGATGAAACAACATCCTACGTCTGAATACTCCTCCATAAGGGGCGATATGCTGAAATGAACATATTTGGACTGATATAGAGCCCTTATTCATATTTAAATCCACTCACAACCCTCAAGCCGATTCTGATCGCACCAAACTAGGCTAATAGCCTTACCTGGGTCCATAATAGCCCACTCTTTCTCATAACACACAAGAACAACCATCATAGCTGGGACAAACTCCCATAATCCACAACCCCATGAACCGAGCGCCCTCCAAGCATAAATTCTCAAATAAGAAATCTTACCACATTCTTTATACTTGGTTTAAATCTTCAATAAATAAAGTGACTACATGTCACCCTTATACAATCTTCCTGTGGAATACATTCCCACGGCCTCATGCACCAGGTAACAAGTTTGCACCTCCATACCACTGGCTATACCAATGCTGCAAAGCAAATCAACAATCCGCCTAGAACGCAAGGCCTCTTACACAAACACCGATCTCAGGTGATGTTGAAGACAATACCAGCTTACTCTAAACATCCAAATCCCTTTCCTACTCATCCGAGCTCGTGACATTCTTGCCGACACTGAACCGTAACCTTGATCCTCACTTCCAAATTTCATACATCTCGCTGCATCCAACATGCCAATATGTGATAGCACAAGAATTTCATCATAACTCCTGAACTACTAATAGGGTAAACACTTCATCATATAGAAACCTTTTACTTAGCTCATTTCAAGGGAACCATAGCAACACGCGAGTGAATTCTCATAACCGTAGAATATGAAAATCCTCAAGTAGTTGTCTAAACCACCATAACCCTTCCGGGGTACGCCTACACATCATAGGCCATAATACTTTATTACTCCCAATTAAAACCAATTACGGCGGCCGTCAAGCATCGCACGTACCATCAGCATGCATATGCATAATCTAACCACGCTAGAGGAACTTATCACTGCCATCATTATACCGACTCAACCATGGCTAACCAATCTAACTTCTTCTAATTTATCCTTAACTTGCCTTAGAAATAATAATAGCTCCATTCCTTACATCATGAAAGTAATTCCACACTCATCCCGGGTGACCCCATTCCACGAGACACATTGTCTCCAAACCCACGAACAATCTCATACCTTCCTGGTGCGCATATTCGCATCCTCGACTGTTACACCCATTCTGAAAATTCCTCTACGAATTCGAAGTCATTTTATGTCATTCCTCCCAAATACTGCACTACAAGCCGAAAATATCGTAGAACATTCCGAGCCTCTTATCATATCCTGCTGCAAAAGCTCGATTCTTAACCATACTGCGGGCTTGAAATCCTTAGTCACCGCATTTTGACCTTTAAATTTGTTGGGACCGTTGTTGGGTCACCCACTTTGGCGTGGTCCCAAATATAATCAACTCCAAGGCTCCACTGGCACATGAACACCCATCTAAACGAAGCACTCGGCTGGATCTATGCCCTTGTAAATCACCTCTGTACGAAGCATAAGTCTTGAATCTTCCCAAAGCCCGAACACGAGCCAATAAAGCCAACCATATCACACCTTTACCAATTCCTTTGCTCAAATTACTACTTACATTCTCTTTACTTAGGTTTAATAACCCATCAATATGCTAATACCTAAAAATCTCACGAATAGACGACCATGCAATCCAACCGTCGGAGGTGGGACTCTCCCACTTAGCTTGAAGCTACTATTACAAAACTCTGGAACCCACCAACATTCTTTCTTCATTGCTGAACTGATCTTGCTCCACCAATTTGCCAAATTCCTCGAAATCCTTCTGTTAGTATTTCAAGAACACTCTGCATCTGTATCAACATTCACCTATTCGACCTCTTACTGGATAGTCAGTAGAATTCTTCGTAGAAACTTCGCCAACCACGCGATCGCTGACCTGCTCACCAGAGATAACCCACCTGTAGAAATTACATGCCGACATAAATAACCCATCCTGAGCCCCTTCTCATTCACCAGCTGTACTAGCCCTACGCTCCTTATGGACATCAACTAAATGCGCGACACTCTATTAAAATTCAAGGTTATATTGCATCCTTCTTCATACCAAGAAACCCTTTTCTGTTGCATTCAATTTCCCTCTATATAATTTCCAATTTTTCAAATCAATCCCGTAGACCCTATCACCATCCACAAAATCTCCCAAGTCCTTCCAAACTTTCCTTAAGGTGCGTAGTTATCCTTCCACTGAACCCATATACTACTCTTCCACTCTCCCACTTTGGTCCAACTCACTCTTTTAAGCAGCTACTTGACTTTCGCTTCTTACACCTGGACTTCTAGAAATTTAACCACCGCCTGAAACTTCCCACATGTCCTTCCTCACCCTTTGCTGCCCAGTTGTTGCCTTAGGCCAACATCTATCTTTGTATCACCTGAACCAAAAAATTGCCACCACTTTAAACATTTCTGAAGATCATCCTTCTCGAGCCATCAACATTGGAAACCCTGATCCGATCTTGAACCACTGCACACCGCCATCTCTAACAGCCGCTTCTCCAACATTGTCCCACAACATCCTGCCCCTAACGACGAATTGAAGAAAATGATACCACCGACAAACTTAACACACTCAATCGAGGATGACGATATCAGGTCGCAGATAAAAGTTCCACCACACTTGAAAGAACCAATTCTCGTTACCCTATCAACCTAAACTTGAACATTTATAGTCTGATTGCCTTTCCTCTACCGGAAATAAAATACCAAATCTCTGAATCATGCAGTGAGTAAACCTCCCCTTCAAGTCATTCACTGCCCCTACACGTAGCCAAGCATCCTACCATCACAGCAATACTGCACGACAACCATTCATAAGCATCATAACAACATGTGCACAACCTCAAAGCTATCATAAATACAACTACTGAGCTGAGATGCATAGTGTGTTCCGGCCTTATCTTGACTCCTTCATCATTGTGTTCATTGATGACAATTTGGTGTACTCCCGGACTCGGTAGGATCATGAATAACACCTGAGGACTATGGTCTAGACTTTGAGAGAGAAGAGGTTGTATGCAAAAAATTTTAAGTGTGAGTTTTAGCTAGACTCAGTGGCATTCTTGGGTCATGTAGTATAGAGTGATGGGATCAAGGTAGATCCGAAGAAGGTGTAGGTAGTGTAGAGTTGGCCTAGACCGTCATCATCTACGGAGATCCATTGTTTTCTTGGTTTGGCGAGGTATTACCGTTGCTTTGTAGAGGGATTCTCATCTATTGAAGCACCTATGACCAGGTTGACCTAGAAGCCTGCTCCGTTCAGGTGGACAGAGGAGTGTGATGAGAGCTTTCAGAAGCTCAAGACAACTTTGACTAAAGCCCTAGTATCGGTATTGCCTACAGGTTTGGGGTCTCATACTATATATTGTGTTGCACCGTGGATTGGTCTTGGCGCCCTATGCATCTAGACAACTGAAGGTGCATGAGAAGAACTATCATGTCCACGACCCTGAGTTAGCAGCTATTGTTCATGCCCCGAAGATTTGGCGCTACTATTTGTACGGTGTTCCTTGTGAGATTTACACTGATCATCGGAGTTTGCAGCATCTAATCAAGCAAAAGGATCTTATCTTTCATCATCGGAGGTGGTTGGAGCTACTTAAGGATTATGATATCACCATTTTGTACCACCCGTGGAAGGCCAATGTGGTGGTTGATGCTTTGAGTCGCCGGGCTGAGAATTTGGGGAGTTTGGTATATCTTCCAGTAGCAGAGAGACCCTTAGCATTGGATGATCAGGCCTTAGCCAACCAGTTTGTGAGATTGGATATTTCTGAGCCAAGTCGAGTGTTAGCTTGTGTGGTTTCTCGATCTTCTCTTTATGATCATATCAGGGAGCATCATTATGATGACCCCCACCTGTGTTGCAGCACAATGATGTTAAGGAGGTCACTATTGGTGATGACGGTGTGTTGAGGATGCAGGGCCGAATATGTGTGCCCAATGTGGATGGGCTTCTGGAGTTGATCCTTTAGAAGGCCCACATCTCGTAGTATTCTATTATTCCGAGTGGTGAGCACAGAGTGGAGCTTAGCACAGTATTTTACCCTCAGACGGATGGACAATCCGAGTGCACTATTCAGATATTAGAGGATATGTTACGTGCATGTGTGATGGAGTTTGGAGGGTCATGGAACCAGTTCTTGCATCTAGATGGCACAATATGAGGCTCTATATGGTAGGCGATGTCGGTCCCCAGTGGGTTTGTTCGAGCCAGGCGAAGCTCGATTATTGGGTACAGACTTGGTCTAGGATGCCTGGATAAGGTGAAGGTGATTCAGGATCGACTCCGCACAGCACAGTCCAAATAGAAGAGTTATGCGGATCAGAAGGTTCGCGATGTAGCATTCATGGTTGGAGAGCGTGTCTTGCTTCAGGTATCGCCTATTAAGAGAGTTATGAGGTTCGGGAAGAAGGGTAAGCTGAGTCCAAGGTACATTGGTCCTTTTGAGGTATTGATGCATGTTGGGGAGGTTTCTTATGAGATTGCCTTACCTCCCAGCCTAGCAGGTGTTCATCCGGTATTCCACGTTTCTATGCTCCGGAAGTATCACGGAGATTCGTCTCATATATTGGATTTCAGCTCAGTCCAGTTGGACAAGGATCTATCTTATGTTGAGGAGCCGGTGGCTATTTTGGATAGGCAGGTCAGAAAGCTCAGGTCAAAGAACATTGCTTCAGTAAAGGTTCAGTGGAGAGATCAGCTGGTCGAGGAGGTGACTTGGGAGACCGAGCAGGATATGAGCAGCCGTTATCCTCATCATTTCACAGCTTCAGGTATGTTTCTATACTCATTCTAGGACGAATGATTGTTTTAAGAGGGGAAGGATGTGACGACCCGGTCGGTCATCTTGAGATTTATAGCCCTGATTCCCTTGTTAACTACTTTCCCCGTACCTATTTCTACTGTTGTGTCTTGCTGGGAGGTTTCATTTTGTTTTCTGGAGTGTTTTGGGACACTTAGTCCCTAAACGAGAGCTTAAGCCTTAGGGTTTGGACCTTAGTCGGAACTATGTGAAGACGACTCCGGTGAGTAGCTCATTTAGGCTTGAAATTTCAAAAAGTGAAGTTTTGGAGATTTTGACCGGTAGTGGAATTTTTTATATTGGGGTCGAATTTTGATTTTCGGAAGTTGGAGTAGTTCTATAGGGTTGAATATGACCTGTGTGAAAAATTTGGGGTCAATCGGACGTGGTTTGATAGGTTTCGGCATCGGTTGTCGAATTTGGAAGTTTCAAGTTCTTTAAGTTTGAATTGGAGGATGATTCATGATTTTTGCGTTATTTGATGTTCTTTGAGGGCTCGACTAAGTTCGTATGGTATTTTAGGATGGTTGGTATGTTTGGTTGAGGTCCCGTGAGCCTCGTATGTGTTTCCAATGCCTAACAGATGGAAAACTAGACTCATGCAATTTCTGATGTTGCTGGTTTCTGGTGTTTCGCACCTACGGTGGGGAGACCACAGGTGCAGACTTGCACATGTGGAGAGAAGGGAGCATGTGCTATTTTGTTCATGAGAGCCTATGAGCGCAGATGCAAGATGAGGGTCGCATCTGCGCATCCACAGATGCGGTGTGGCGGTCGCAGAAGCGGAATTGGGGAGGAAGCTGAGGTGGCCAAGGTTCCACAGAAGCAGATGACTGAGCGCAGAAGCACGTTCGCATGTGCGGATGGTTGTGTGCAGGTGCGAAGCCTAAGATTTTAATGAAACTCCGCAGGTGCGGAGTCATAGCCGCGAAAGCGGCACAGTAGAAGCGGGAATTTGACCGCAGGTGCGGTTTGACTAGCAGACCAGACCTAAGTGCGAGGGTTTGATTTCATTCTTCATTTTTGGACTTGAGAGCTCGAAATTTGGCGATATTTTGAGGGATTTTCAGAGAAAGCTTTGGAGTAATGATTCCTAACTCATTTTTGGTTGTATTTCATTAATCTATAGTTGTTTTCTTTATTAAATTAAAGAAATTGGGTGAGAAAGTTGGAAAAATATGGGGGAAAGTTCTTCAACTGAATTTCTGAGTTTTGATTGGTATTAGATATCAGATTTGGATAATTTTGTATGAGTGAACTCGTGAGTGAATGAGTGTTCATATTTTGTGATTTTTACCCGATTCCGAGATGTGGACCCGGGGAGGCTTTTAGGGCAATTTTTCAATTTCTTGTTTTAGCTTTGATTTCAGTAGCTAGATCAGTTCCTTGTAGTTATATTTATGTTAAATAATTGATTTTTGCTAGATCCGGTCCATTCGGAGTCGGATTTTTAGGGAAAGAGCATTTTTATGGATTGATTGAGCTTGGTTCGAGGTAAGTGACTTGCCTAACCTTGCGTGGGGAACTCCCTTGAGGATTTGGTACTGTTTTTTATATGTAAGCGTCGTGTACGTGAGGTGAAGAGTACGTACACGGGCTAATTGTTGTAAAAACCTGATTTCGTCTAAGAAATAACTTGTTTTCCTTCTTATTTGAGTCTTATCAGCATGTGTAGTATCATGTTAGGCTAGCATGCCTACTTACCTTAATTGTTTATCTAATCTCCGTGAAACATTTTCAGTGAATTTTTCCCATTTTCCTTGACTTGTACTTAGTCTAAATTGTAGGATTTCGTGTTGTAGTTGTCGAATTCTATTATTTGAGCTGTTTATTTATTTTGGGACTATGTAACGGTATTCCGGGAGATCCCCCTGCATATTTAATTTGGGAATACGGATCGGTATTCCGGGAGATCCCCATGTCTTGCATATTTACTTTGGACTACGAAACGGTATTCCGGGAGATCCCCCTGCATATTTACATTTGGGACAATGAGACGGTATCTCGGGAGATCCCCTATTGTTATTTCTATGTACTGAGCTGTTACCTTCTATGATTTATTTCTTGTTAAATCTCAGTCTTCATTTTATTGCGATATTTCATTCTTGCCTTGCTTTATTATTTATATACCAGTAAGGCCCTGACTTGACCTCGTCAATTTTCTATCGAGGTTAGGCTTGGCACTTACTAGGTACCATTGTGGAGTACTCACGCCCTTTTCTGCACATGTTTTCTGTGTGGAGATCTAGGTTCTTCCTACCAGCCTCGTTCTTAGTTGCAGTCGCTGTTGTTTATCGAAGAGTTCAAGGTACTCCTACCCGCGCCCGCAGATCCTCAGAGTCCCGCTTTATCCCATATGTTCATTCTCCTCTTATTTTCTATAGACAATGATGTATAGAACAGTTAGTTTCTCATTGAAGCTTGTGACTTACGATGTTCCGGGTCTTGGAGAGTGTTATGTATATGTTGAGAGTTGAGAGTTGATAGTTGTATATGCCGAGCGGCATCTCAATTGCTTATTTACATTATTTATATTGTTAGTTGTTAATTTTCATGCTTTCATTTTATTTTCGCAAAGTGTTAGGCTTACCTAGTCGTAGAGACTAGGTGTCGTCACAACGATTCACGGAGGGAGAATTTGCGTCGTGACACGGAGCTAGTAACATGCAGGGAGAAATTAATAGTCTTAAAACTTTGATTATGAATGATACTCCTTCGGCATATTGCATACATTGTTTTGCTCATCAACTGCAATTGACTCTTCAATATTAGAAATCCGAAAAAATTCGGTCAACGCGTACCGACCAACATTGGTCGGTCAACAAGAGTGATCAAAAAACTTTCCAAAGCGGAAGGAAACTACCAAAAAATTATTTTATATTTTTTTTTAAATTACATACCAACTGAAGTTTGTATATTGGTCAAGAATTTGACCGCAATGGTCAAACTTTCTTAGTCAAAGTACTTTTTTGATTACTGACCAACATCGGTCGGTTAGGTGGACCCACATTTTTAAATTTTAACAATTATATTATTATTAAGAATATTTTATAAAATTTATAGCTAAAGTTACCGACCAAAGACGATCGGTTATTACATGAGAAGATTTTATCGAACAACTCTGGTCGATAGCTGTAATTTCTGGAAAATAACCAACCAACTTCGGTCGGTTCATAGGTCAAACATGGACAAACTTTTAAATCACATTAAATTTACTGTCTAAATAATATAAATATAATTCATTAACACTTTATTTTGTAATACAAATAATGAATGCACTAACATATACTATAACAAGCTATATATGGTTAAAATAGTACAACGAAGTGTGTGTGTGTGTGTGTGTGTGTGTGTGTGTGTGTATAACCACATCTAAGAACGCGAAGCGCTAGGGCTACGTGGCCGGGATTTTTTGGGATAGACTTGTGAAGAAGCAATAATCTAATTAGTATATATAATTAATTATCATCAAATAAATCTATTTGTAAATTGATTCATCGCCTTATAACATATTTAGATGCATCGATGAATATTAAAAACAAAACGTCTCGACTTATCTCAATGAATATTATAAACAAAATGTCTCGACCTATATCGATTAATCTATGGCATGCATTATTAGTTATGAATAAATGAAATATAGAACAATATTAAACTTCTTTGACATGTATATATATATCACAAATTAAATAAACGAAAGAAGCTATTAGCATTAAGTAAACGAGTTAATATAACAATCGACTAAACATATTTAAAATAGAATAATATAGGTTTACCAATTCATCAATTGATAAAGTTTTCGTGCGTATTAATGTATGTGATTGATCATCAATTACAATATAATGTATGTGTGCGCGTGTGAAATGACTCATATACATAATTATAATTTAGAAAATTAACTTAGACAGATGTATACAAAAGGCAAAATATCTTGATCGATATTTATTAATTGATGTGATTTGTAATTAGTAATAAAACAAATGAATATATAAGACGAAACATGAAATTTGAATAAAATAAATGTCTCATGTATATAACTTTATTTTTTTATTATGATTGATTAATGTGTGTGTGTGAATAAAAGATATGCTTATAGTTCATTAAATATAATTAGTTAATATAATTATTTATAAAGATTATTCTTATAGTTTATAATTATTTATTAGTAAATATTTATGTGAATAAAATATATGCTTATAGTTTATAATTATTATTTAAATTTTATAATTTTTTAAGAAATAATAACTCAAAAAAATTAATTTAGGTTTTTTTTAAGATAATCGACCGAAGTCGGTCAGTTAACCATGGTCAAACGCATTCAACGGACACTTAAGTGTACCGACCGACGTCGCTCGGTACCTTTAATTTCATATCCGAAATACGGGGTTTCCTTGTAACGACCCGGCCGGTTATTTTGAGAGTATTAGCCCCGATACTCTATTTACTGCTTTTCCCGTATCATTCTATGCTTATGTGACTTGCCGGGAGGTTTTGTATTTGGTTTCGGAGTGTTAGGACACTTAGTCCCTAAAACGGAAGCTTAAGTTCTAGGATTTTGACCGTAGTTGTAACTATGTGAAGAAGACTCCGGAATGGAGTTTCGTCAGTTCTTTAGCTCTGTTAGGTGATTTTGGACTTCGGAGCATGTCCGAATTGTGAATTGGAGATCTATAGTTGAATTACGCTTGAAATGGCGAAAGTTGAATTTTTGAGAAGTTTGACTAGGAGTGGACTTTTTCATATCAGGGTCGGTTTCCGATTCCGGAAGCTGGAGTAGGTCCATAATGTCAATTATGACTTGTGTGCAAAATTTGAGGCCAGTCGGACGTGTTTTGATAGGTTTCGGCATCGGTTGTAGAAGTTTGAAGTTTAAAAGTTCATTAAGTTTGGATTAGAGTGAGATTCGTGTTTTTAGCATTTTTTTTAATGTGATTTGAAGGCTCGACTAAGTTTGTATTGGTTTTTAGGACTTATCGGTATGTTTGAATAAGGTCCCGGGGGCTCGGGCTGATTTCGGGTGGTTAACGGATCATTTGGAGTTGAGTTGAAATAGCTGAAGTTTTCCAGCTTCTGGTGTCATCGCACCTGCGGTGAGGTTGGATGCAGGTGCGGACACGCACGCGGGAGAAATCTTGCAGATGCGGCCATAACCTAGGTAGTCAGTGGCCGCAGGTGCGACATAAGGACCACAGAAGCGGAGCCCCTCCTGCGGAGGGGTGGTTGCAGAAGAGAAGAAGGAGCTGGGTGAAAAGTCCGCAGAAGCGAACATTTATTTGCAGGCGTGCAGTCTGAGGTGCGTCCATTTGATCGCAGAAGCGGACCCATGTGTTTTAAGTCAGGTCCGCACCTGCGATGGAAATTCTGCAGGTGCGAGTGTGGGTTCGCATGTGCGAGATCACTGAGCAAAAAATAGGATATTACGAGGCTTTGATCTCATTTTCATTTTGGGACTTTGAGAGCTCGGATTGAGGCGATAATTTGAGAGATTTTTAGAGGAAACTATTGGGTAATGATTCTTAACTCGTTTTTGGTTATATTCCACTAATCTATCATTAATTTCACCTTCTAATTTAAGATTTGAGTTGAGAAATTTTTGGAAAAAGTGAGAAAGTTCTTCAACCAAATTTTTTGGTTTTGATTGATATTTTGGAATCGGATTTGAGTAATTTTGGTACGACTGAACTCGTGGTTAAATGTGTGTTCATATTTTGTGACTTTTACACAATTCCGAGATGTGGGCCCGGGTTGATTTTTGAAATTCTTGTTAAAATCTTGATTTTATTAATTAGATTAGTTTATTATAGTTGTATTTATAGTATATAATTATTTTTGGCTAGATTTGGGCCATTCGGAGTTGGAAAATCGAGGAAAAGCCATCAATGTTGATTGATTGAGCTTGGCTCGAGGTAAGTGGCTTGCCTAACCTTGTGTGGAAGAAATCCCCTTAGTATTTGATACTATCGTGGAGATTCTGTGATACGTAAGTGCCGTGTACTCGAGGTGACGAGTGCGTACACGGGCTAATTGTTGAAAATCTGATTTTTAATGAACAGTAACATGTTACATCTTGAATGAGTCAGTCCAGCACGTGTAGTTATCCTATTTAGCCTAGTATATCGCATGTCTACGTATCTTAAATGCTTATTTGAAATTTGTGCACCATGCTTAGTTGATTTCCTGTTTTTTCCTGGATTGTATTTAACCTTAAACAATAGGATTTCTTGTTATTAATTTGTTGTTGCCATTGATTCCGAGCTGTGTGTTTACTTTTGTGACTACGAGGTGGTACCACAGGAAATCCCCTTGCATATTTACTTTTGGAACCATAAGGCGGTACCTTGGGAGATTCCCCTGCACCTTTTGGGACTGCGACACGGTACCTTGGAGATCCCCCTGCACATTTAATTTTGGAACTACGAGGCGGTACCTCGGGAGATGCCCTATATATTTACTTTTGGGACTAAGAGAGAGTATCTTAAGAGCGCTCATGTTATTCACTTATTTGTGCTATGATGTTATTTCTCCGTGAACTCTTTTTTGTTAAATTCTCAGTCTTTCATCATGTTTCTATATCTTCTATATATTATCATATCTCAGTAGGGCCCGGACCTGACCTCGTCAATGCTATACCGAGGTTAGGCTTGGCACTTACTGGGTACGTTGTGGGGTACGCGTGCTATTATTCTGCACATGTTTTATGTGCAGATCCAGGTACCTCCTACCAACCCCGCTATTAGTTGCATACTTGATTCTGCTCCAAAGACTTCAAGGTATATCTGCATGCGTCGTAGACCTCGGAGACCCTCTCTATCACTTAGGTTGTTTCCTCATTTATTTTTATTAGATAATGATGTATAGAAACAGTTAGACAAATTCTTAGAGCTTGTGACTCGTGACTACCGGGTTTTGGGAATATTGTTATACTCGAGTGCTGGTTTACTTGTACATGTCGAGCGACATTTTATCAGTATATAGTTATCTGTTGAAGTTTGGCTGTTAAATACTACTTTTGTTTCCGTTATTTCTGCTATTGTTAGGCTTACCTAGTCGTAGCGACTAGGTGCCGTCACGACGCCTTGTGGAGGGAGAATTGGGTCGTGACAAGCTGGTATTGGAGCTGTAGGTTCATAGGTGTTATGAGTCAAGTTTAGTAGAGTCTCGCGGATTGGTACAGAGACGTCTGTACTTATCTTCGGGAGTCTATGAAACTGTTAGGAAAATTTAGCTTCTTTGATTCCTTGTCGTGCAAAATTATTGGCTTCAAAATTCTAAACTTCTATCTTATATCTCTCACAGATGGTGAGGACACGTATAGGAGGATCAGTTGACCAGGCACCCGCGCCCCCTGCTAGAGCAGCAAAAAGTCGGGGTTGGGGTAGAGGTCGAGGAGGTCCACGTGGTGAAGTCAAAGCACCCGCACGAGCTGTTACAGAGGAGCCCCCAGTAGCTCCAACTAGAGGGAAGGCACCTGAGGCTCCTGCTACTGCACCATCTGTTCAAGAGACCCTTGCACAGTTTCTGAGCATATTTGGTACTTCAACTCAGGCAGGGTTGATCCCACTTGACCCTGCCACATCTCAGGCCGGGGGAGGAGCATAGAATCCTACCGCCCGTACTCTTGGGGCTTGAGAGGTATAAAAAGTAACACCCTCCTACTTTCTGTGGCTTGGCATTAGAGGATGCCCAAAGTTTTCTTGAGGAGTGTCACTGTATCCTCCGTACTATGGGTGTAGAGGAGTCGAGTTCTTTCACCACGTTCCAGCTTAGAGGAGCAGCCTATCAGTGGTGGCGTGCTTATGAGTTAGTCCAGTTGAGGCAGCTTCACTTACTTGGACTCAGTTCTAGGATATGTTCTTGAGGGAGTATATTCCTATAGTCTCACATATGCATGGCGCTCGGAGTTTGAGCAGTTGCGCAAGCTTCTATGATCGTGTCAGAGTATGCGGTTCGCTTCACTGATTTGGCTAGGCATGCACCAGCCTTGGTTGCTATAGTTCGAGAGAGGGTCTTTCGGTTTATCAAGGGGCTCAACCCTAGTATCAGGCTTAGCATGGCCCGGGAGTTGGAGATAGATATTGCATACCAGTAGGTTGTGGGGATTGCTAGGAGATTGGAGGGTATGCTTGGTCGGGAGAGAGATGAGAGGGAGGCCAAGCGGTCTCGAGAGTCTGGCACTTATAGAGGTGCTCGTGCCCCAGATGCAGTTTGTCAAGGTAGGGGTTATGTGAGTCTCCGTGTTCTTTCAGCACTTGTAGCCGCCAATGGTATTTCGGCTACTCCTAGGCCCCAAGATCCTTATTATGCACCGCCAGTGTCTAGTGTACCTCCTGCACAGGGTACTTTCAGCAGTCAGTCCAGCAGACTTGGCCCGAGCCAGCCACAGCAGCCACGCCCTCCGAGATCTTGTTTTGAGTGTGGTGACACTCGCCATATGGTGAGGGATTTCTCCCAACTTAAGAGGGATCCAACTCCACAGGCTTCGCAGGCACCGCGTGCTCCACCGGGTCCCCAGGCTATGATTACAACACCAGCTACTACTCCACCTGCTCAGCCAGCTCGAGGTGGAGGTCGGTCAGGTAAAGGTCGCCCTAGAGGGGGTGGCCAAGCCAGATATTATGCTCTTCCTGCTCGTACAGAGGCAGTTGCTTCTGGCTCTGTCATTATATGTATTGTTCCAGTCTGTCATAGAGATGCGTCAGTTTTATTTGATCTCGGCTCCACGTATTCCTATGTTTCATTTTATTTTGCTCTGTATTTGGGAGTATTATGTGGTTCTTTGAGTTCTCCTGTTTATATGTATACACCTGTGGGAGATTCTATTATTGTTGACCGTGTGTATCGGTCGTGTTTGCTTGTTCTTAGTGGTTTTGACACCAGAGCTGATTTATTATTGCTCAATATGGTAGATTTTGACACCAGAGATTCTCTTAGTCACGGACTGGTTGTCTCCTCATTATGTTATTCTTGATTGTCACGCCAAGACCGTGACGCTGGCTATGCTATGATTACCACAATTAGAGTGGATAAGTACCTTAGATTATACTCCCAGCAGAGTTATTTCATTCCTAAAGGCTCAACAAATTGTTGAGAAGGAGTGTGGCGCTATATAACTTATGTGAGAGATGTCAGTATTAATACCCCTACAGTTAAGTCAATTCCAATAGTGTGGGATTATCCATATGTATTTCCAGCTGATCTTCCGGGCATTCCGTCCGACAGGGATATTGAATTTGATATTGATTTGTTGTCGGGCACTCAACCCATCTCTACTTCTCCATATCACATGTCTCCACCTGAGTTGAAGGAGTTGAAGGAGAAATTACAAGAGTTGCTTCATAAGGGATTCATTCGGCCCAGTGTGCCACCTTGGGGTGCTCCGGTATTGTTTGTGAAGAAGAAGATAGTTCTATGCGTATATGCATTGATTATTGCCAGTTGAACAAAGTTACGGTGAAGAACGGGTATCCATTGTGTTGTATTGATGACCTATTTGATCAGTTATAAGGTGCCAGGGTGTTTTTCAAGATTGACTTGCGTTTAGGCTATCATCAGTTGAAGATTCGGGAGCCAGATATCCCGAAGACTGCTTTTAAGATTGATATGGTCACTACGAGTTCCTTTTTATGTCATTTGGGCTAGCCAATGCCCCAGCAACATTCATGCACTTGATGTACAATATGTTCCGACCCTATCTTGACTCTTTCATCATTGTGTTTATTCACGACATTCTGGTGTACTCCCGGACTCGGGAGGATCATGATAGTACTGAGGACTGTGCTCCATACCTTGAGAGAAAAGAAGCTATATGCAAAATTTTCAACGTGTGAGTTTTGGCTAGACTCAGTGAAATTCTTGGGTCATGTAGTGTTGAGTGATGGGATCAAGGTGGATCCGAAAAAGGTTGAAGTAGTGTAGAGTTGTCCTAGACTGTCCTCAGCTACGGAGATCCGGGGTTTTCCTTGGTTGGCGAGGTATTGTCGTCGATTTGTAGAGGGTTTCTCATCTATCGCATCACCTATGACCAGGCTGACCCCGAAGGGTGCTCCGTTCAGATTTACATAGGAATGTGAGGAGAGCTTTCAAAAGCTAAAGACAACTTTGACTAAAGCCCTAGTATTGGCATTTCCTACAAGTTCAGGGTCTTATACCGTATATTGTGATGCGTTGCGAATTGGTCTCGGTGCGGTGTTGATGTAGGACGGTAGGGTGATTACCTACGCGTCTAGACAACTGAAGGTGCATAAAAAGAACTATCATGTCCATGACCTTGAGTTAGCAGCGATTGTTCATGCCTTGAAGATTTGGCAGCACTACTTGTACGGTGTGCCTTGTGAGATCTACACCAATCAACGAAGTTTGTAGCATCTGTTCAAATAGAAGGATCTTAACTTCGTTAGCGGATGTGGTTGGAGCTGCGTAAGGATTATTATATCACCATTTTGTACCATCTGGGGAAGGCCAATGTGGTGGCCGATGCTTCGATCGCCAGGCGGAGAGTTTGGGGAGCTTAGCATATCTACTAGAAGTAGAGAGGCCATTGGCTTGGATGTTCAGGCCTTGGCCAACCAGTTTGTTAGATTGGATATTTCTGAGCCGAGTCGAGTGTTGGCTTGTGTGGTCTCTCAGTCTTCTCTTTATGATCGTATCAGGGAGCTTCAGTATGATGACCCCCATCTACTTGTTCTTTGGGACACGGTTCAGCACAGTGATGCTAAGGAGGTCACTATTGGAGATGATGGTTCTTTGAGGATGCATCGTAGGATATGTGTGCCCAATGTAGATGGATTGTATGAGTTGATTCTTCGGGATGCTCACAGTTCGCGGTACTCCATTCATCCGGGTGCGTGAAGATGTATCAAGACTTGAAGCAACATTATCGGTGTCTAAATTGCTAGTAGGTGAAGTATGAGCATCAGCGGTCGGGTGGATTGATTCAGAAGCTAGATATTCCGGAGTGGAAATGGGAGCGGATCACTATGGATTTTGTTGTTGGGCTTCCACGGACTCTACGGAAGTTTGATGCAGTTTGGGTGATTGTGGATAGGCTGACCGAGTCAGCTTATTTCACTCTTGTGATGACTACTTATTCTTCCGAGCAGCTGGCTCGAGTTTATATCTGTGAGATTTTCACACTTCATGGTGTGCCAGTATCTATCATCTCTAACCGGGGTACACAGTTTACATCACGTTTATGGAGAGCCGTACAGCATGAGTTAGGTACTCGAGTGGAGTTGAGCACAACATTTCACCCTCAGACGGACGGACAGTCCGAGCGCACTATGTAGATACTGGAGGATATGTTATGTGCGTGTGTGATGGAGTTTCGGGGTTCTTGGGATCATTTCTTGCCACTTGCGGATTTTGCATACAAGAACAGTTATCAGTCGAGCATTCAGATGGTATCGTATGAGACTGTATGGTAGGCGGTGTCGATCTCTAGTGGGTTGGTTTGAGTCGGGAGAGGATAGACTATTGGGAATAGAGTTAGTTCAGGATGCTTTGGATAAGGTTAAGGTGATTCAAGATTGAATTCTTACATCCAAGTCCAGACAGAAAAGTTATGCAGATCGGAGGGTTCATGATGTTGCATTCATTGTTGGGGAGCGGGTCTTGTTCCGGATATCGCCCATGAAGGGTGTTATGAGGTTCGAAAAGAGGGTAAAGTTGAGCCCCAAGTATATCTGGTCTTTCGAGATTCTTGAGAGGGTTGGAGAGGTGGCTTACAGACTTGCACTACCACCTAGTCTCTTTGTAGTTCATCTAGTGTTCCATGTTTCGATGCACCAGAAGTATCACGGCGATCCGTCTCATGTGTTGGATTTCAGCTCAGTCTAGTTGGACAAAGATTTATCTTATGTGGAAGATCCGGTGGCTATTTTGGACAGGCAGGTTCGAAAGCTGAGATCAAAGAACATTGCTTCCGTGAAGGTTCAGTGGAGGGATCAGCCGGTCGAGGAGGCGACTTGGGAGACCGAGCATGATATGCATAGATTTTATCCTCATCTTTTCACCACTTCAGGTATGTCTCTATGCTCGTTCAAGGACGAACGATTGTTTTAAGAAGGGGAGGATGTAATGATCCAGTCGGTCGTTTTGAGAGTATTAGCCCCGATCCCCTATTTACTGCTTTCCCCGTATCATTCTATGCTTATCTGACTTGCCGAGAGGTTTTGTTTTTGATTTGGAAGTGATTTAGGGACACTTAGTCCCTAAAATGGTAGCTTAGGTTCTAGGATTTGACCGTAGTTGGAACTGCGTGAAAACGAATCCGGAATAGAATTTTGTTGGTTTTTTAGCTCCGTTGGGTGATTTTGGACTGGGGAGCGTGTCTGGATTATGAATTGGAGGTCTGTAGCTGAATCAAGCTTGAAATGGACAAAGTTAAATTTTTGGGAAGTTTGATCGGGAGTGGACTTTTTGATATCAGGTTCGGTTTCCGATTCCGGAAGTTGTAGGTCTGTAATGTCAATTATGACTTGTGTATGAATTTTGCGGTCAATCAGACGTGTTTTGATAGGTTTCGGCATCGTTTATAGAAGTTTGAAGTTTCAAAGTTCATTAAGTTTGGATTAGAGTACAATTCGTGTTTTTATTTTTGTTTGATATAATTTGAAGGCTCGACTAAATTCTTATGGTTTTTTAAGAATATTCGGTATGTTTGGTTGAGGTCCCAGGGGCCTCTAGTTGATTTCGGGTGGTTAACAGATCATTTGGAGTTGAGTTGAAACAGCTCAAGTTTTCCAGCTTCTTGTGTCATCGCAACATCGGTGAGGTTGAACGCAGGTGCGAACACGCACGTGCGGGAGGAAGCTCACAGATGCGGACTTGGCCTAGGTAGTCAATGGTTGCAAGTGTAGCATAAGGACCGCAGAAGCGAAGCTGCTCCTGCGGAATGGTGATCGCAGAAGCGGAGAAGGAGTTGGGTGAGAAGTCTGCAGAAGCGGACATTTGTTCGCAGTCGCGCACTCGCAGGTGCGGCCATTTGATCGCAGAAGCGGATCCAGGTTTTTTAAGTCAAGTCCGCACCTGCAATGGAAATTCCGCAGTGCGCTATCGCAGGTGCGAGTATGGGTCCGTAGGAGCGAGATCGCTGGGCAAAAAATAGGATATTACGAGGGTTTGATCTCATTTTCATGTGAGGACTTTGAGAGCTCGGATTGAGGCGATAATTTGAGGGATTTTCAGAGGATAATATTGGGTAATGATTCTTAACTCGCTTTTGGTTATATACCACTAATATATCAATAATATCACTTTCTAATTTAAGATTTGAGTTAAGAAATTTGTGGAAAAAGTGAGAAGTTCTTCAACCAAATCCTTTGGTTTTGATTGATATTTTGGAATCAGATTTGAGTAATTATGGTACGACTGAACTCGTGGTTGAATGGGCGTTCATATTCTGTGACTTCTACCCGATTCTGAGACGTGGCCCGAGTTGACCTTTTGGGGCAATTTTTGAAATTCTTGTTAAAGTCTTGATTTCATTAATTAGATTAGTTTATCATAGTTGTATTTATAGTATGTAATTGTTTTTGGCTAGATTTGGGCCATTCGGAGTCGGAAAATTGAGGAAAAGGCATTCATGTTGATTGATTAAGCTTAGCTCGAGGTAAGTCGCTTGCTTAACCTTGTGTGGGAGAAATACCCTTAGGATTTGATACTATTGTGGAGATAGTGTCATATGTGAGTGTCGTGTACGCAAGGTGACGAGTGCGTACACGGGCTAATTGTTGAAAAATCCAGTTTTTAATGAACAGCAACCTGTTACATCCTAAATGAGTCTTCCCAGCAGGTGTAGTTATTCTGTTTTGCCTAGTATCGCATGTCTACATGTCTTAAATACTTTTTGAAATATGTGCACCATGCTTAGTTGATTTCCTATTTTTCCTGGATTCATATTTAGCCTTAAACTGTAGGATTTGTTGTTGTTAATTTGTTGTTGCCATTGATCTCGAGCTGTGTGTTTACTTTTGGGACTATGAGGTCGTACCTCGGGAGATCCACTTGCATATTTACTTTTGGGAATACGAGGCGGTACCTCGGGAGATCCCCCTGCACATTAATTTTTGGGGCTAAGAGGGGATAGCTCAGAGATTTTCCTGCACATTTACTTTTTGGACGACGAGGCGGTACCTCGGGAAATCCCCCTGTATATTTACTTTTGGCACTAAGAGACGGTATCTCGGGAGCGCCCCTATTGTTCACTTCTATGTGTTGTGATGTTATTTCTCCGTGAATTCTTTTTTGTTAAATTCTCAATTTTTCATCATGTTGTTATATCTTCTATCTATTATTATATCCTAGTAGGGCTCGGACTTGACCTCGTCACTACTCTACCGAGGTTAGGCTTGGCACTTACTGGGTACCGTTGTGATGTACTCATGTTACTCTTCTGCACATGTTTTGTGTGCAGATCCAGGTACCTCATACCAGCCACGCTATTAGTTGCGTACTTGACTCTGCTCTGGAGACTTCAAGGTAAATCTGCCAGCATCCGCAGACCTCGGAGCACCTCTATCCCTTATGTTGTTTCCTCCTTTATTTCTTTTAGATACTTGTGTATAGAAACAGTTAGATAAATTCTTAGAGCTTGTGACTCGTGACTACCAGATTTTGGGAATATTGTTATACTCGAGTGTTGGCTTACTTGTACATGTCGATCGGCATTTTATCAGTATATAGTTATCTATTGAAGTTTGGTTGTTAAATAATGTTTTTATTTCTGTCATTCTAGTATTGTTAGGCTTACCTAGTCATAGTGAATAGATGTTGTCACGATGCCTTATGGAGGGTGGGTCGTGACATTCCCCCTCATTTCTCTTCTTCTTTTCTCAAAATTTTCTATCTCTCACTCTCTTATTCTCACACCCACAGCCCTCCTTTCCGTCATTCGTTTCTCTTCTCCCTCACACATATCTCATTCCCTAATCCTCCATGCCATACCAAATCGCCATTGCCTCCGCCGCCGTTGTCGCTGCTACTGCCTCCACTGCCGCCACTGCCCCTCCACATCTACCTCCTAAAACTTTCAGGTTTCGATTTGAACTTACATTATTTGTATAATTAAAATATTTTTTTAGTTAGTTAATTATTATATAAATTGATTTTTTAACTTTGAATTTTATTGAAATCTAGGGTTTAGGTCTCGTTAAAATTTAATTGAATTGATTGCAATTAAATGTTTAATTTTGTATTTACTTGAGTAGTTTAGTTAGGAATTGAATGTTTAGCTTTGAATTGAATTGAGTTTTTAGGGTTTTGTTCTTGTGAATTGAACTTTTAGGGTATCAATTGAATTGGTTTAGCGTATGGGTTTAACTTTTTGGATATGAATTGAATTGGTTTAGGGGTAAGTGTTGAACTTGTTGAATAGAGCTTATGTTTAGTGAGGTTAATTGAATTGTTTAGGGTATTGGTTGAACTTTTAGGATATGGACTGAAATTTTAGGGGTAACGATTGAACATTTTAGATATGAATTGAAGTTTTATGGATAAGTGTTGAACTTTTTGGGTATGAAGTGAACTTATAGTTTATGTTTAAATTGAATAGATCATAATTAATTATATTTAATATAATTTAATTTTGGTGTAATTAGTAAAAATTAATTATCTTAATTAACTAAAAATGATTTAATTATTTTATAATTGAAGAATAAATTAAGTAGTTCTAATACTTATGGAAACATATAAATTTATTTTTGTTTTATTTGTATAGATGGAACATCGTACTTGGATGTAAAATAGGAATTATCTTAATCGGCAGGGATTAAGGGAGGATTTTGTAGAAGGGGTTGATGACTTTATTAGACATGCAATGTAATTTTCATCATACCAAATTGAAGAAGTAATTAGGTGTCCTTGTGTCAAGTGCAATTGTGTCAAGTATAAAAAATCGGAGGAAGTTGAGCTTCGTCTTTATTGGAAGGGGTTTATAGAGAATTACTTTGTGTAGACTAATCATGGAGAGATCGATGGTAGCCGTGGAATTATTCATAACATGGTTGTTGGTGAAAGTAGTAGGTCGGTGGAGAATAGGAATCAAGATTCTAGAATTCATGTTATGGTTGCGGATGCTTTTGGGATGCACTCCGGGGTTGAGCCCAATGAAAATGTTGAACAAACTCCTAATGATGAAGCAAATATTTTTATGAACAGTTAGAGGAATCTAGTCATCCATTATGTGAAGGAAGTCCGCACTTTGAGTTGTCTATTGGGTTTAGATTACTAAATATCAAATCTGATTGGAATATTTCTCAAGCGGCCATGGACTCTTGCATTGACCTTATGAGTGAACTAGTTGACCCAAATATCAACTTATCTGGTGATTTCTATAAGGCAAAGAGATTGGTTTCTAAGTTAGGACTTTTGTCGATGAGAATCAATTGTTGTGAAGATGGTTGTATGTTATATTATAAAGATGATGCAAATTTAGAAAATTGTAAATTCTGTGAAAAGCCTCGTTTCAAGAGACTTCCAGCGGGAATATGGTTGATGTGAAGGCGATGCATTATTTTCCTCTTATACCTAGGTTAAAAAGGTTATATATGTCGATGAGTTATGCTCGTCATATAAGATGACACTTTGAAAATAGAAGACCACCTGGTTTTATGTGTCATCCTTCAGATGGAGAAGATTGGAAGCACTTTGATAGGACATATCCATATTATGATAGTGAAGCAAGAAACAATCGGTTAGGTTTGTGTGCGGATGGCTTCACGCCTTTTTTTTATATATGCGATACCATATTCATGCAGGCATGCCTTTGTTACACCTTTAATCTACCACCTGAGTTATGTATGACTAGTCCATATATATTTTTAAATTGTATTATCCCCGGTCCACATAATCCGAATGTCACGACTGCAAATTTCCCTCTGTAGGATGTCGTGACGGCACCTAGTCTCTAAAACTAGGTAAGACTAACACTTACTAAATTAATAGAAAAATTCAACCATCAAGTGATAAATATGAAATAGAAATATTTGAACACAACTTATAATTCCCAAAACCGGCAGTACAAGTCATAATCTCTACTGAATTTGCTAGAAAAAAATCCCTAGATACAATTGTTCGGAATAGAATTAAACAGTACAAGTACAATATCATACGGTGACTCTGAGGCCTGCAAAAGCGACGGCAGGTGTACCTTGAGTCTCCACAGCAATGCTCTACCAACCAACTAATAATCAACAATAATCGTGGCACCTGGATCTGCACAAAAATGTGCAGAAGCGTAGTATGAGTACACCACAGTGGTATCCAGTAAGTATCAAGACTAACCTCAGTGGAGTAGTGACGAGGGACAGTCAAGACACCTACCGGACTAAACAACCTGAACAAGTGTGAAGGTGAACTAGCAGAGAAATAATATTAATATAAAGCTAAGCAGGATAAGGAATACAAATTAATGCTTGAAATGATACACTAGTAACAACAATATTTAACAGGAAGCAGTCAGGTAATACTGTTGTAGAGTAAGTTGAACACAGTCCAAGTCCGGGGATACCAAATAAAGGAAAACCAGCAACAACTCAATAAGGACAACCGCTTTCACACCAGATCTGTCAAGCATTTCCACGAGGTACCAAACCTCATAATCACAACTCGCGGGTTCTAATTCATGAACCCTAATCACTTGGCATCTTGTGCCCGCATTACAAATCACAGCCGCACGGATGACTCACGTGCCAGGAGAACAGCTCTCACACAGAAGGCAAGTAGACAAGAGTACATGTAATGGTCAATCGCGTCAGGATTCATCTTCTTAAACCGATATGAGTGATTCATCTACGTGTATGCTTGTTCTAGTGTTGTACCACAATTCAAGTCAACAAATGAGAGTAGAGACAACGAATGGTACATGAGAAATGATCACCACGAGATGTACAGTGTAAGAAAGACAGCAATGAAGTTGAAGCAACGGCAAACACAACAAGATTGACTACATAGAACTAAGCAAACATTACAACACGTAGGAAGACAATTAATAGTATGCTAAGGAAACAACAATAAAAAAAACAAGCACAAAAGAATAGGAAAATGACAACAAGAGCCCCATCGAGGTACTGCCTCATAGTCTCAAATCATAAAGTGAATCCCAACTTTCCTTATATCACTGCGGGAGTCTTTATATTTAGTTTTGAAAATTATTTTTCCCGAAATAACATCCCGCGTTTTAGCCCACCTTAACACCGCATGGCTTCTAGTTGTTTACCTAGTAGCCATGTGTTTCAAGCCCACCTTATCTCACCTCATGCGTTTCAACACCCAGATCTTATACCACCACATGCGTATTATTAATAACAACAACACTGAAGAAATCTTGTGCAACACAATAACAACTGCATGAAAGAAACCTCGTGCAAACACAATAACAATCCTTTCAACAATAACATATGTGCCAAAATATAACAACTCAACAAAATGACCTTCATAATATGTGCCCATATGCCACAATATTTCCTCAAAATAGTTTCAATATCACAACCGTGCATATCCCTCGGCTCAACAACACTGAATACAATAGCAAAAACAACAATAACATGAGAATACGACAAGTAAATCAATACAAGAACTTCAGAACATAAAGAAACAGAAGAACGAACTCACAAAGAAAGACGCAACAAGGATATAATAATCTCAACAAGAATAGTTCGACAAGGGAGAGGTAATGTGTAACAATAATTCCACGAAAGTGAAATTTGACAACAAGAGAGACAACATGAATCAATGATCCCAAATAAGAATACGTCAACAATGACGGGGATAACAAACTTCCAATAAGGCTAAGCAATTACAGAAGAGATAATAATGATTTCAATTAAGGTTAAGAAACTATGAAAAGATAATAATGATTTTAATTAAGGTTAAGCAATTATGGAATGGATAGCATGATGATAAAAGAGGCAACAACTTCAGTTAAGGCATATAAGAGTTTAGTCGGCAATAAGGATAAAACATTAAGCAATTAATTCCAATTAAGACATGTTAGGGTGAATTTAATAAATGGGGTATTTAACATGACAAAAAACTTCATATATATTGAACATAAGAAGCCAAGATCCCTAAAGGGTTGAATTTCTACAAATAAGCCTGAGCACGTACTCATCACCTCGCGTACACGGCCTTCACATGACACAATTAGCACAAATGACTCAAATCCTAAGTGGTAGTTTCCAACAAAAAGTTAGGCAAGATAATTACCTCAAAGAAGCTATACTGATACTCTAAAATGACCTTCTCAAGAGAAACAACCTTCGGACGGCTCAAATCTAGCCAAAATATCTTCAAATCATAAATAAAACTCATAGGAATCAATTCCAAATAATAAATCTTCAATATTTAACAAGAACTAAAATTCAACCCAAAAGTAAACACACACACCCTCCCTCCTCCCCCCTCCCCCCTCCCGGTACCGCGTCTCGAAACCCGACCAAAACGATAAAATCCGAACACCCATTAGCAACCATACAAGAATTACCAAATTCTGATATCAATTCGTCCTTCAAATTGTCATTTTACATTTTGAAAGAATTCTTCAAAAATTCTCATTTTTTATCAACTCAAAACACTAATTATAAGATAAAAATAAAGATAAAATTATGGAATATAATAAATTTTGGGTGAAGAACAATTACCCCAATGATTTGCTTGAAAAACCCATGAAAATCGCTCAAATCCGAGGTCTACAACTCAAGATGATAAAAATGGTCAAACCCTCGATTTGGAAAATATATTCTGCTACACAAGTGTTTGCAGATTGCGATCCTAGAATATACATGTAATCGCGAAGAAGAAACAATGAACAGCCCAAAAATGCACTACACGATTGCGAATGGCTCCATGCAATTGCGAAGAAGAAAAGAACACTGGCCCATGGAAAGGTACTACACGAACGCAAAGAGGAAGCCACTCACATGCACGCGATCGCAAACTGACCATGCAAACGCGAATAAGAAAATATGGCAAGTGAACAAATACACTATGGATCGCGTCTAACACTACGCAATCGCGAAGGAGGTTATCACACACCAGAACTTCGACATTCCAAAACATAAGAAAATGGTTGTGGCCCACCCGAAAGGCAGTCGAGGCCTCTTGGGTCCATGTCGAAACATGCCAACAAGTTCCATAACATAATATGTACCCGTTTGATATCTCAAATCACATCAAACAACATCGAAACTATGAATCACACCATGAATCGAACTTATAAAATTTCCAAATCTTCTAACTTCCAAAACTCATGCCGAAACATATCAAATCAACTTGGAATGACGTTGCATTTTTCATGCAAGTTCCAAATGACATAATGGATCTAATACAACTCTTGGAATAGTATTCCAACCACGATATCACCAAGGTCAACTCTCGGTCAAACCTCTCAACCTTCCAACACTTCAACTTTCCAATTTTCGTCGAAATGCTTCAAATTACCCTACGGAACTCCAAATCCAAATACAGACACACGCCTAAGTCCAAAATCACCATACAAAGCTATTGGAATAATCAAACTTCCATTTCAGAGTCATCTACACAAAAGCCAAAACTCCAGTCAACTCTTACCGCTTAAGCTTCTAAAACAAGAATCATTCTTCCAAATTGACTATGAATAATCCGAAAACCGAACTCGACCCCACACGCAAGTCATGACACATAATATGAAGCTTCTCAAGACCTTAAGCCGCCGAAAAGGATGCTAATTCTAAAAATGACCGATCGGGTTGTTACACCGAAAAGTTTGTTGATGTATATTTGCAACATTTGATTGATGAGCTAAAAAAGTTGAGGTATGATGGTGTTGAAACATATGCCATATCAACCAAGCAAAATTTCAGTTTGCGTACTAATTCAATGTGGACTATTAACGATTTTTTTCGTATAGAATGTTGTCTACGTGGATGACTGCTAGGAAGCTATCTGGTCCTTACAACATGAAATAGTAAAGCGTTCACTTTGAAATATGAAAGAAAGTAATCATGGTTTGATTGTCACCGCCAGTTCTTGCCTGATGATCATGAGTTTAGAATGATGAAAACTGCATTCAAAAAGAATAAAGTGGAATATGATTCGCCACCTCCAACAGTTTTGGGTGAGAAAATATGGGAGAGGGTCCAGAACTTCAGTAAAGTTACTGAGTCTCCACGTTCTATATTCCTCGGATATGGTGTTACTCATAATTAGATGAAACAAAGTATATTTTCAGATTTGCCTTATTAGAAGGATAATATTCTCCGACACAACCTTGATGCCATGTATATTGAGAAGAATTATTTTCGTTATTTGTTCAACACAGTGATGGATGTTAAAGGTAAGACAAGAATAATCTAAAGGCTAGAATGAACTTACAAGAATATTGCAGGCAATTTGAATTACTTAAAGACAGCGAACAATGGTAAGGTATTTAAGCCCAAAGCAAGTTACACATTCACTTTGAAGGAAATACGACAAATTTGTGATTGGGTTACGAAACTGAAGATGCCTGAGGGTTATGCGTCAAATTTGGGGGGGAGTAGATCGTAGGGAATTTGAGTCATTTGAAAAGTCATGACTGTCATATTTTCATGGAGACTGTAAATACCCGGCCAATCATTTTGAAATCTACCACCTCGTTCGGTGGTTTGAGGTATTGAGTAGCTTCACTTCATGTACCACGACTTGTATATGTGATCGGAATTTAATTTTGAGAAGTACTGAGTTGATTCTAAAGGAAAATTTTAATTTCGGAAGCTTTAAGTTAGAAGAATGGACTAATATTTGACTTTTGAGTAAACTACCTCGAAATTGGGATTTGAAGGTTCCGATAGGTTCGTATGATGATTTCAGACTTGGCCGTATGTTCGG
Organism: Nicotiana paniculata; assembly: GCA_005239505.1. Classification (NCBI taxonomy): domain Eukaryota; kingdom Viridiplantae; phylum Streptophyta; class Magnoliopsida; order Solanales; family Solanaceae; genus Nicotiana; species Nicotiana paniculata. Next base: position 31,171 of record ML303998.1, read on the forward strand.
GTTGAGTATCGGGTGGTCCAGAAGCATTTCAGCGCTTATTGTGGAAAGTTGGCACTTTGAAGGTTTAAGAATTTCTTATGTTTGGTTTGTAATGGAATTTGGTGTTATCGATGTTCGTTTGGGATTTCAAGCCTTGGAATAGGTTTGTATTGTGATTTTTCACTTGTACGTGTTTGGCGTCATTCCGGAATGTTTTGATATGATTCGAATGCGTTCGTCGAAGTTTGAAAATTCAAATTTTAAAGAAGGATTTCGATTGTCGATTCGTAGTATGATATTGTTTGGTTTGATTTGGGGCCTCGACTAATTTTGAAATTTCTTTTGGGACGTGTTGGTATATTTGGTTAAGGTCCCGGGGGCCATGGGTGGATTCCGAATGGTTAATGGATCAGATTTTTAGAATGAGGAAATGCTGGAAAAATCTGGTTGTTGGTGCAGTCGCTTTTGTGGAAGCTTGATCGCATAAGTGACCTCGTAGAAGAGAGAAAAAGCTCGCATAAGAGACTTGGAAAGCCTGGGCGTGTGGTAGCAGAAGCAGAGTCGAGCAGCGCACGTGCGTGTACGCAGAAGCGACGCCACTGTCGTAGGTGCGGGAAGGTATGTAGGTGCACGAAGCAGTGTCGCACCTGCGATTGCACAGGAGCGGAAGAACTGTCGCAGGTGCGATGGGCTGCTGGACAGGGACTTCCGAAGGAGAGATTTTTTTCTCACAAAAGCGAGACCACATGTGCAAAAATATGTCCGCAGATGCGAAGCAGTACTGGGCAGAATTGTTTTTTCAAACGGGTCTTGGATCATTTTTCATTTCATCTTCTTCCATGGGAGACGACTTTGGGGCTCCATTTTCATCGTCAATTGTGAGGTAAGTAATTTTTAAAAGTTATGAGTTAAACATACAGATTTGGGCTTGTAAATACATGAAAAATTTGTGGAAATTGTGGGATTTCAAGAGAAAACCTAGAATTTAGTATTTTTGGTTTTTGACCACGAAATTGGATATGGAAATGGGAATAGATTATATATTTGAGTTCGTAATATTGTGTGTAGTGTTTATCTTTGAAAATTTTCGAAATCTAGGCATGTGGGCCCGACGGTTGACTTTATTGACTTTTCGAGCAAAGTTGGGAATTGTTATAAATTGATTAAATATGGGTATTAGAGTATATTTTTATTGGTTTCCACATTGTTTGGCTAGTTTTGGATCGACGAGAATCGGTTTGAAGTGTTAGAGAGGTTTTGGAGCCGGTTATGGAACTTCAGAGCGAGGTGTGTCTTCTGTCTAACCTTGTGAGGGGGAAACTACCCATAGGTGATGTATTTGATATGTGCTACTTGTTGTTGTGGCTACGTATGCACGAGGTGAGGAGAGTCCATACATAGCTAGATTCATGTTATGTAAGGGTAGACTTAGGTTCACGCCATGCTATAATTTTTCTATTAGAGTTATCTTTGCTCGTTTAATACCTTTATTTCGCGTTACGATTTGAGGCTAGACTTGCATAAAGTGATAGACTTGCTATTATAGATATTTGACAGCTTTATGATTAGCCGCAGAATAATTGTGCTCCTCTTACGAATTTCTCCAGCGCTATGCATTTTCATCGAAAGGTTTTCCTTAAAATCCATAACTCACATGTTTATTCGTGAGTGGGGTCAATGACCCGTTAAAGTTTCTTATTCTAATGGGATCGGGCCATTCACCTCGGCTGGATTTTGTACTACACTCTTATGGGAGCGGGCCTTTCTCCTCGACAATATAATAGATGCATATATGGTTTGTGACGTTCGACCCTTGGCAGTGCAGATGTTATGATGGGATCGGGTTGTTTGCCCTCGGTGGTATCATATTCCTTCTGGCATCGGGCCGTACGACCTTAGCATAATCACGTGTTATATTGCTAGCAGTCATAATGCTCACGAGATTATCCTTCCACTGGCGCACGACACTTTATATGGTAGTTCCTTATCTGTTAAATATTGGCCTTTGATATTTCTGAGTATTTGAGATAGAACACGAGATTGAGAAATTGATATCTTTAAAAGATATTTTTCAAAGATTTTGTTAGTTACAAATTTACCTTGCTACTATTGTTGTGCTTCTTATTTGTTTATGATTTACCATATTGATTTATTGGGCCATAGTAAGTATCGATATAGACCCATCGTCGCCACTTCTCCGGTGTTAGGCTAGATACTTACTGGGTACGCGTTGATTTACATACTCATGTTGCACTTCTTCACTAAATGTGCAGTATCAGACAAGTTCATTTGGTGATCATCTTGGCACGTAGGCACGGCTATTGAGGAGACTTTATGTGAGCTGTATTCCGGGCTACGCATCGCAGTCCACAGAGTCTCCATCGTACTGTTTATTTTATCCTGTCTCATTTACATTCTAGATAGATGTTGTATTATTATTGTACTCCTTCGTAAATGCTCATGCACTTGTGACCCCGGGTTTTGGGATATTCCAGTTAATTCTTATGGATCTATATATCATTATCGCCTTTCATTTCTTTTATATACTACTAATCATGTGCATTCCGAATGTTTTAAAAGCGTAAATTCCCTTCCTTAATAAGAATTATGATTTCAAAAGTAATAAAATGAGTAATTTAGTTGATCAATCACTGTTGGCTTGCCTGATATCGGCGTTAGGCGCGATCATGGCCGATAGTAGATGTTGGGTCGTGACAGAGACCTAAGTGCCTATTGCATTTTGTGGTTTGCCTAAAAGGATCTGGAAACCCATCACATTGATGAGTTTTTTTTTTCAAAGACTTGTGTTCTACCACTTTGAGGGGAAAAAAACTTATCAAAACATTTATGTAACTTCTAGTAAGATGGAAAAAATATTTTCATGTGGTTTCTTTGATTTGATGAAACACCTTCTAATCCACCTTGTACACGAGGCACGACTTGGAAGGCGTGTTCAATGCAGAATGATGTATCCCTTTAAGAGGTAATATTATAAGTTTTATGTAATATTCTATTTTATTTGAATGTTTTTGGCTAACATGACATTATGTAGGACAATTGGAAAATGCAAACAATTTGTTAAGTAGAGTAACAGGATTGAAGGATCTATATGTGAAACCTATCTTGCAAGGAAAACTGTACATTTTTGTTCTTACTATTTTGAGAGTAACGTGCCATGTTCTAGAAATAGGCTCACTAGGCACACTGTCGAATGTGTGAATGATCCATTATATCCACCAATGTCTATTTTCAATCAACCAAGACGATGTTCTAAGCATGTTAGAAAAAGAAGATAGAGTGATATGGAGTACAAGTCAGCTACAATGCATGTGTTGCTAAATTGTCCTGAAGTTCAATCATTTCTTACAAAAGTATTGATTTATTAGTAGTCAAAATGTAAAATTTATAGTGATTACATATTAATGCAACTACTAAAAAATTTTAATGTGTGTCACAGTCAATTTATGGGTGAATTTGTCCATGATGCTGTAAATACGAGTTTTGATATGTGGTTCAAACAGTTTGTAAGTTTATCATGATAATATACTTCTAAAGTTCCCGCTATATATATGTGTGTGTGTGTGTGTGTATGTGTATGTGTCTATATATATATGTATATATATTCGGTTATGCTAAATTATGAGTTTTGTTTAAAATTATGTAGGTAAATAATCTAAATAATGGTGTAAATAAATTTTTGAAAGATATATCTTGGGGACCTGGGCTTCAGGTCACAACAATGTTTAAGTACGTCGTTAATGGTTATAAGTTTCATACAGAGGATTTCTCTAAGAATAAAAATAGAAACAACAGCAGGGTGTAGATTCAAGGTGATGATGGAAACCAAGTTGGAGATATTGATTATAATGGTGTGGTCAAAGAAATATTACAACTAGAATATACAAGTTGGCCATATAAGAAATTGATGCTCTTTATATTCAAGTGGATTGACCTAAATCCAACAAGAGGTACAAAAGTACACCACTAAGACAACACAATTGAGGTTAATCATACGAGGGAGTATGATCGCTATGATCCTTTCATAATTGCACATAATGTTAGGCAGGTGTATAATGCTTCTTATCCGTTGCGGCGGACTAAGTCTGATTGGTGGGTTGTAATCAAAACTAAGCACGTAGGTAGTATGGAAGTCGAGAATGTGTTAGATGTTGCATATCAAAACGATATCTCCAGTGTTCACCAAATAGTGGATGATCAGTCAGAAAATAATTTAGAACATCCTAAACGCGTATTGGAAGAATTTGATATAAATGAAGTAATAATTATAGAAAATGAGGACGAAGAATCAACTGATGAAATTGAAACAAGTGAGGACAAAGAATTCTCGGAGGAGGAACAATACGTCAACAAGGATTAAAAAGTTATTTTTTTTAAAAGCACTCATGTGTTATAACTAGTTTCTTATAAGTTTCATTCTAAATATGTATTATATTATGCAGATGGAAGGCAAGGGTCAAGGTAACAATGACCCTACTAGTTATTGGGGTCGAGAAAAGGCTAGGAAAGGAAAGAAGAGGGTAGAACCTAGGGATAATACTACTCCCTAATTTCCAACCTCTTCAAAGATTCATATGCCTTATCCTCCATCACACGGCTATACTGAGCTGCCATAGCATCACTTGGCCTATACCTTATCCAAACACAGGGTCTTCCATCACAGGGCCATAGGACTATACATCCGACATACAGTTCAGCTACCTCATAGCCACGTGGATTGCAGCCATCTGCATCACAGCCACGTGGATATCTTCCCTACATATCAAAGTCTTATGGATCGCATCCATCTATTTCACATCCATATGGGTCACAACCATCTGTATCACAGCCACATCGATCGCATCCAGCTATGTCGCAATCATAAGGATTGCAACCATCTTCATCATTTACTCCATCCATTTCAGGACTTCTCCTGTGAGACCGTAGCTCTGAGCCCCCATCTACACCGTCTACACATGCCTCTAATACACATGTTGAGGATGATGATCCATAGGAAGTACAATAACATCGATACGGCAGGATCATCATAGTCCCTGAGGGGAATGAGTAAGAGTTATTTGTTATTTTTGTGTTGATTGTTTTATAATGTTTTTACTAATATTTCATGTATTTTTATTGTTAAATTTCAGGTTCAATCCGGGTAAGAAGACTACAACGATAATCACCAATACAATCAAAAATCTTTATGATGGCCCATATGCGACTTGGAGTGATTTCCCATACTCGATGAAGGAGAAATTTTTCAATCAGTTTAAGGTATAAATATTCTTTTAAGCAGTTTAATAATTTATTTATGATTTTTCCATCTAATATTTAACTTTTGAAATGCAGAGTAAGTGTGTATGGGACCTCTATACCGAGGAAGTGGCTGTAAATTTTCATCATAAATTCCACAAGAGATTGTCGAATCATTTCTCATATGGTAAAAAGAAGAACAAGAGGCCTGACTGGTATCTACAGAATTTATAGGATGATTTTTTAAGTCAATGGCCGACCGAGTATTTCTTAAAGAAGAGCGAACTAGCAAAGAAAGTTGGTTCATCCGAGAACGGAGGCTCCTTGCACACTTAGGGTTCTATCAGTATTTTAAAGAAGAAGAAAGAGAAGAATGCACATATGTAACGACCCGACCGGTCGTTTTGCGTTATCAGACCCCATTCCTCTAAATGAAACTTCCCATAGTGGCTTTTTATGATTTATGACTTGCAGGGACTGGTGGTCCGGGATTCGGAGGTGTTTAGAGTGCTATAGGAACAATTGGTTCCTTGAGGTTGGCCTTTAAGGCCAAGTTTGAATTCGGTCAACATTTTGGGCAAACGACCTTGGAATCGAGTTTCGTCTATTCCGGTAGCTTCGTGTGATAATTTCGGACCTGGGCGTATATTCGGAATGGGTTTCTGATGACCCGGGGGCATTTCGGTGCCCAATATTGAAATAAGAAGTTCCTTATGTTCATATTTTGGTTTGGGACGTATTTTTGTGTTATCGAGGTTCGAATGGAATTCCGAGATAGGGAATAGTTCCGTTATGTTAATTATAACGTGCCTGCAAAATTTGGTGTCATTCCGAGTTGTATAGGTCGGTTCGGCGCGTTGTTAGCGAAGTCTAGAAAACTTAAAGTTCCTAAGTTTGGTTTTTGGGGTTTGGAGGTGTGATTTTGAGTTTTAGCATTGTTTTGGGTGTTCCAAAGGCTCTAGCGAGTCCGTATTATGATTTGGGACTCGTTGGTATATTTGGACTAGGGTTCGGGTGGACCCAGGTGCCTCCCGGGCACCTAACGGGGCTAAAAACCAGCAAAACATAGCTGTTGGTGCACCTGTTCTGGTGTGACCACAGGTGCGGTTGCAAAGTCGCAGGTGCGGGACCGCACCTGCGGTCCCCAGCATCGCAGGTGCGATCCCCTAGTGGCTTGGCCAATTATCTCATGTGCAGTCAATATTCCGCAGGTGCGGTCTCCACTCCGCAGGTAAGGGCCCAGGCTCCCCAGCCCATTTCCGCAGGTGCGGTCCTCGAGCCGCAGGTGCGAAAACACTGTCCAGGCAGTGTGTTTTTGTACACGGGTCTTAACCCATTGTTTCTCATATTCTTCTTCTTCCTTGGGCGATTTCCTCCATTGCTAAGGGACTAACGACCTGGTCTTCTAAGGTAAGTAAAATTTACTCAAAAATTAGCTACATGCATGGATTTCTAGCTTAATTAACTACATAAATTAGTGAAAATCAATAATTTGGTAGTCACCTAGAGCTTGTGATAATTTGAGAATTTTCCCGTGAATTTTCAATGAAATCGAGTAAGAATCTTATATTAATGATCCTTAGGCTTGGGGTGAGTGTTCCCTTCGAGAATTATTGGAATCCGAGCGTGCGGGCCCGGGGTTGGATTTTGGGAATTTCTCAAGAATGTTGAATTATTGAAAAATTAGGATAATATCCCTATTTTGAGCATGCATTGATGTCATTATATCGTATTTGGCTAGTTGCGAGTCCTCGGGTGTAGAGTGCGGAGATTCGGGCGCATCCTTGGTCCGAGGGGTAGATTCGACACGAGGTGAGTCTCCTTTCTAACCTTGTAAGAGGGAATTATCCCCATAGGTGTTATATATGTTGTGTGTAATTGTTTTGGGGGCTACGTGCGTACAACATGACGAGAGTCCGTACGTAGTGACTATTTTATCATGTCGGGTAGCTTTAGGGCTCACGAGCATGCCATTACGTGCCTTATGTGTATCTTTAGCCAAACTTTGAGTTGTTTATCATCTTTGAACCAGTATGCTTATTATATTTGAAATAGTATGCAAAAAAGGTAGAGAGTTGACTCTGAAATTTCGGTGAATAGACCTTTGTTACAAATATAACCTCTACTAAGCTTATTGATTAGTCTGGTATATATATGTATATATGTTAATTATATATAAGAGTCAGCACTCGAGTCGCAGGTATGATTCGCGATCGAGGGGAGCTTTATGTTAATTATATATATGAGTCAGCACTCGAGTCGCAGGTATGATTCGCGATCGAGGGAAGCTTTATGTTAACTATATATATATGAGGTAGTGTCTAGATATTTCCTTATGACTCAGGCCGGTTTTCCTATCCTTGTGTGCGCTTGAGGCTACTGGGTACTATTTTCCATTGATATTGACTTGAAAGATATTCGGGGGAAAAGGGAAAGTTTACATTGTTGCTTATTTTCAGTACTTACCTGGTTTTCTGTATTTGATAGATATATGTTGCTTATTGTCTCACATGTCTACTGCATTCCGTATATCCTGTTTACATTATTGATGTTGGACCATAGTGAGTGTCATGTCGACCTCTCGTCACTACCTCTTCGAGGTTAGGCGGGATACTCACTGGATACATTTATAGTATGTACTCATTATACACTTCTGTACTTAATTGTACAGGTTCTGAGGATGGTGTTTCTGGTTATCCGACCGGAGCTTGACTTATCTTCCGGACCGGACTCCACTGTGAGTTTCACCCCCTGACGTTTCTCAGTTGTGCTATGGAATTATCTTTTGTCTATATTCTGTCTATTCCTCTCAGACAGCAGTACAATCTCGTATTATCTTTTGTATATTCTACTAGTTCGCATGTTGACTTGTGACACTAGTTCCTGGCACACACATAGCAGACTCTTATTTGGGGATTGTATATATATATATTGGATCACGGTCAATTTTGCATGTATGTATTAAAATTGGTAAATGTTCCCACTTTTATTTAAATAAGTTAAGTTTAAAACTTTGGGAAATATGTGGGATTTGTATGTTAATAAGGAAAACCTCACTAGTAAGCAATTGTTGGCTTGCCTGACTCCGGTGTTGGGCGCAATCACGACCCGTGTGGGATTTTGGGTCGTAACAACATAGGTGGGTCGAGGAACAGGCAGAGACTATATATGTAAGATTTCAATTTTCTTAAGTGTTATAATTTACTTTTATAAGATTTTTTTATATACTAATTTCATTTAAAATAACTTAGGCTCGCTACCAAAGTACTGCAGAGGACATCATTCGTAGTCAGTCAACTGGTGAATCGGGTGATCCAACCCAACCTTCGGACGAGGATGCTGAAAGAATATGGTTGGAGTTTATTGGCGGTCCAAAAAAAGGGAAGATATACATGCTTCCTGAGAAAAAATTCCATCGCTACAGATGTGGAATACAAGGAATAGGGACTTCCTCACAGGGAGAGGCACTTAATAGGGAGATCATCTCCGCTATGCAGGAGACGGTGACAAGGCTTACATCCGAGCTACAAGAGACCAAGGAAATAAAAAGGCTCATAGATGCTCAATTCCATGGTATATCAGAACTCTCCTTTCTACTAGTGCTTTTCCGTTGCCCTGGTCTCATGAGTCATCTCCAAAGGCTCGATCTCCACGTGATTGTTCCTCCCCTCCTTCCCATGATCGTTCTTCCCATCCTCCACGTAAGCGTCCATCCCCTCGTCCACAAGATCATTCCTACCGTCTTGTAGATGAAAATTCATCAGATGGTGTGATGTTGTAGAACTTAATTTGAACTAGACTAATAGAACTTATTTTGAATTAGAATGAACATTTTTGAACTTCTTGTAATTACTTAGTTTTTGATTGGCTTTGAATTGTGATGTTTAATTGAACTTGTTAGTTTTAAAGTATTAATTGGATGTTTGGCTAGATATGTAGTGAATTAGGGGTTGTTTGTGGCGAATTGGGGGTTATTTGATGTGAATTGGGGGCATTGGTATGCTATTTCTATTTGACAGGTGGCGTAGCTACCAAAACATGTATTTTCTGCCAAAACTATACTCAAAAAATTGACCGAATAAAATAAAAATAAAATTATAAAATACCAACTAATGTTAGTCGGTTAGTACACATTGAATTCCCAGAAATTCAACATTACCGACCAACTTTGGTCGGTATGTTGATTGACCTGTCTAGATTACCGACCAACGTTAGTCTGTATTGTCAAATTTTAATTATTTAAAATATATATATTTTCTAATACCGACCAACATTGGTCGGTAATTAAAATATTATATGATTAATTTGTTTTTCTTTACCGACTAAAGTTGGTCGGTAACCAAAATTATTAAATTTAGAACACCGACCAATGTTAGTCAATAAATTAAATTATTAAAATAATATTCTGAGTCGGTAAGTCAATTAAATTATTAGATGGTCGAATAGAGTATACCGACCAATGTTGGTCGGTAATTTCCGACCGACTTGGCCGGTATGCTCTACCGACCTTTAATGTACCGACCACACGTAAATGATCGCGTTTTGGAGAGTTATTGGCCATTACCGGTCTATTTTGATCAATTTTTTTGGACGGTTTTAAGTGGGCGGAGAATAAATAGCTTATTCATAATCGTATAGGCCCTGCATCGCTTCATTCAATTGCTCTGTCATAAAGAAAGGAATGAAATCGTTTTTGATCAATTGATGAAGCTGCCTTTATTTATTTTCCATGAGAGGTCGCCCACTCACTAATAGATCTCTCAATGGGGGCCTCATTTTGTCTAGAGGAAACATTATGAGGCAGAACAATTTTTTGATATTCTTGCAAAAGTTTTAAATATTGTTGGGGGTTCTTTTAATCTTAGAGAGAAGTTTCGAGATGATCAAGCAGAAAAATTAGAGGAACTACAAGTCCTCGGTGAAGTTCATATGGGAAGCGGTTTAAATCAAGAACTTGGACTTCAAAGGGCAGGTGATAATCATTAGGGTTCTCATTTTAAAACATAGCGTAATTTTATTAGTTTATTCTCATTAATTACTCACGTACTTGGAGTTCTTGCAATTGAGGTTCAAATTATCATCAGAGATCAATGGCAAAAAGTGTAACGACTCGACCGGTCGTTTTGATCTCTAGCGCGTTGTTTGACGGTTTGAGGCCTTGAGTAGCTTCACTTCATGTTTTATGACTTGAACGTGTGGTCGGAATTGAATTTCGGAAGATCAGAGTCATTTCAGAAGGAAAATTCTCAATTCGGAAGCTTTAAGTTGGGAGATTTAACCAAGGTTTGACTTTTTGATTGGTGTGCATCACGATCACGGAAGTAAGGATGCGATCGTGAAGGGTTAGCTAAGATGGTGGAGGTTTTGTTCATCGCGATCGCGTAAAAGAGAAAGTGATTGCGTAGCTGGAGCAGATGTTTCTTCGCATTCACGTGGGCTGAGTCACGAACGCAGTGAGTTGAGGAGGCAGGCTTGTTTAGGGGAATTGTGTTATGCGATCACGGAAGGACTCACCCGACCACGTAGTGAAACTTCTGAGGTTGGGGGTTTATTCCCTTCACGTTCGCATGGTTTGACCCGTGTTTGTGTAGGCTTGTCTATTAAGCTTGACGATCGCGAATGATTTATCGCGTAAGAGAATTTCTAGGAAAGGTCTGTTTGGCCTTCGTGATCGCGAGGTCTTTTCTGTGATTACGTAGAAGGGAGGCTTGGGCAGAATATAAGTTAGCAAAAACAGGATTTGCTCATTTCATCTCATTTTTCTCTCTTGGAGCCGACTTTGGGGCGATTTTCGAGAGTTATTTCATCCATATCTTGGGAGTAAGTGTTTCTAAACCACTTTTGATTATATTTCATGAACACATATGGAATTTTAACATGAAAATCTGTTGAAATTTTGGGATTTTGAAGGAAGACCTAGAATTGGCATTTTCGGCAGTATGACAACATTACTCTTATGGGAGCGGGCCGTTTGCCTCGGCAGTATAATAGATGCATCTGTGATTCGTGTCATTCGACCCTCAACAGTGTACACATTATTATGGTATCGGGTTGTTCGCCTCGGCATTTCTATAAATACTCTTGTGGGATCGAGTCATTTGCCTCGGCAGCTTTATGAAACAATCTTATGGGATCGAGTCATTCACCCACGCCGTGCTTAATATTTGACAAGAATCTATCATATCCGTGAGCTTTCCTAATTTGAGTTGTGATGATCTACTGGTGGGGACCATTTTACATATATACTCTGGTTGAGGAGGTGACTGATAACTGAGAGCTTGTATTTACTATTCAGAGGAGGATCGTACCACGTACCTATATCTATTTACATTGTTTATTTACTTTTACCATGCCTCATACTTGTTTGCCTTCTATTGCAGTTGATATATTGGACCACTAGTAACTGTCGATGTTGACCCTTCGTCACTACTTCTCCGGGGTTAGGCTAGATGCTTACTAGGTACGCATTGATTTACGTACTCATGCTAAACTTTTTCACTTATTGTGCAGGTATATATATATTTCTAGTAGTCTTTTGGGAGTAGAGGCGCGACTATTGCGGGGACTTTATGGTGAGATGCATTCTAGGTTACAATTCGTAGTATACAGAGTCTCCATCAGAGTTACTTACATTCTCATGTCTAACTTGTATTCCAGACATATGTGTATTTATTATATTTCTTAGTAGATGCTCATGCACTTGTGACACCGGGTTTTGGGGGTTCCTAGTGGATGTTCATTATTATAGTCACGTAATTATAATTATTTTATCTTATGATTTATACTTTATAAGGAAATTGGTAAATAAAAATCATGGGTGTTCTACGAGTACCAAATTTCACTCTATTTATTTAATGGGATTTATGATTTTAAAGATAATGAAATGAGTAACTAATTGGCTAATCATTGTTGCCTTTCCCGACTGTGGCGTTAGGTGCCATCACGGTCTATTGTGGATTTTGCATCGTTACAGATTGGTACTAGAACATTAGGTTCACTTAGGTCTCACGAGTCATGAGAAAGTCTAGTAGAGTCTTGCGGATCGATATGGAGACATCTGTACTTATCCTCGAGAGGCTACAGGATTGTTAGGATCACTTCCCTTCTTGGTTCCTCGTCGTGCGATTTGATTCCATTGAGGATCATGACTTTGTTTCCTTTCTATTCCTTCTTATACGATGTGGAGTTCTTGTCATCAATAGGGCATCGAGGAGTTTGAATGGTACTGCAGATGTGGTGCAGGATATATCTTCATGCGTATATGTTTGGGCTATTGTCATCGCCTCATGGAGGGATGTTCTGTCATTTTAGATGTTAGTGTTGCCTACAGGTGTGCGGCTATGCATGGTGCATTATGATGTTCATGAATGGTTATCGTGTAGTGTTGGTGTAAATGGTAAGGTGCTTATTTATGTGCCACGACAATGAATGACTTGAAAGGAGTAGTACTCGGTTCATGGCTTAGAGGTTCGACATTTAGTTCCACCTGAGGAAAGGAAATCGGACTATGGGTGTTCAGGCTTTGTTTGATGGAGTAACGAGACTTGATATTTTCAAGTATGGAGGAATTCTCAATCTTGGTATGGTGGCGTCATCCTTGTTTGAACACATTAAGGCTCGTCGGTGTTGTGGTCTTCTTTGATTTTCCTTCAGGGCAGGGTGTTGTGAAATGGTGCATGAGAAGCGGCTGTCAGAGGTGGCAGTGTGTAGGGGTTTCAGAATCGAATTGGTGTTTCTAATGTTGGTGGCTCGATAAAGATGATCTTCGGGGAGGCTTAGAGCTGGTGGAAGTTTATCCGTTCGGATGGTACAGATGGATTATGATTTGAGGTCGAATTTTCGGCAGCAAAGGTGGAGGAAGGACATGGTGGGATATGTCTCATGGTGATTGAATTGCTAGCAGGTCAAGTATGAAAAGAAGAGGTTGAGAAGTTTCTTAAGGGGGATGGTTTGAGCGAAGTGGGAGCGGCAGATTAGTATATGGACTCTATGGAAAGATAGCCACATGCTTTGAGGAAAGTTTAGAGAGATTGGGAATCATGGTGGATAGTGAATAAATCCACGAATTTTATTTGGAATGGTGGCTACTGTGCTAAGGAAGGTTGAATATGACGGAAAGAATTTTTCTTGGAATGAAGTGGGGTATAAAAGCTTGATTATCGTTCTGGGATGCAACGTGACTTCGAGCTTGGAATATATCATCAGATTTTAAGTTGATGTCAATGGGGAATGAGCAGATTTTACAACTGATGGACGAGCATGGGCACAGGAGGGTTTACTGATTTCATGGTAGTTGTACCCAGCGCAACGTCATTGGAATATGTCGGTATGGAACTCCATAGGTGGGTTATCTCTTGTGAGTAGGTTTGCGGTTGCGTGATTTTTGATAAAGTTTCTACGAAGAGTTCTACTTACTACCAAGGTCGAATATGCGATTATGGATGATAATTTTGAATGTTCATGAAAAGTTTAACAAGAGGCTACGAGAAATTCGGCGGGTTGACAGTGCGAGATCATGAAAATTGATAAGGAGGAATCCTTGTGGGTTCTACATTTATGTGATTGTAGTGTAAAGCTAAGTGAGGAGAGCCCACCGTCAATAAGTGAGTCACATGGTTGTTTTCATGTATGGTTATGTGTTATCGGTGCATTGGTGGGTTAGTTATGACCAAGAAGACGAGAAATTTTGGATAAGGAAGTTTGACGTATATGTGTCGCATTTTGCCTTATTGATTCATGTGTAGGTGCTAAGAATGGTTCAGAAGTTATGTTTCTGATGATGTGATGGGCAAGGAAAAAGATTCATCTGATTGATTCATGGGAGTACACGTGTTCTAATAGAGCACTAGTTATTGGGTTAAATAATCGAGACTAGATTAGAATGTGTGAATCTCACTAATGGTCTTAGTGGATTCAAGATTTAAGGTGTTGTGCTTAAGGATTTTTCGGGTTCGTTATGTGGCTAGAAACTAGGTTTTGCAGTAGACTGTAAAGGGTACTTGGAGTATTCTATTTCATCATCGGGTCTGCGGCGCGGTGTTAAAGAAGTGGGAGAAACAACTTCAGATTCGCAGAAGATCTAATCAGTGTGGTGTATCACTTGGAGATACTATTGAGTGCATGAAAAGGGTATAAAATGGCTTACGGATGTTGAGACGATGTGTTCTCGTGATTTGGGGTAACTCGAGATGAGTGTTGTTTGAGGTCTGTTATGCATTTGAAGGGAGCTATTATTATTTTGAAGGCAAGTCAAGAGTAAATCGGAGGAAGTTGGGTCAGTTAGTGATGGGTTGAATCAGCATGGTTGTGGAAATAATCAGTTGCTTCGATATGTTAAGCTATACAGGTGATTCGTGGTGGTACATGTGGGCTTAACAACCACCATAATTTGATTAATTGGGAAGTATTTGATTATGATGGTCCATTATATGTAGATGGATCCTAGAAGAGTTATGGTGGTTTAGACAACAACTTGAGGTTTGTATTTTCTACAGTTATGGGAATTTGATTGCGTGTCGCAATTGTTCCTCTGAAATGTGTTGGGTGAAAGGGGTTCTAGATGATGAAATGTTTATTCCAATGGTGATTCAGGAGTTATGATGAAATTCTTGTACTCTCGTGTACCAGTATGATAAGTGTAGTGATCAGTATGGAAATTCGAAGTTGAGGACCAAGGTTGAGGTTCGGTGTGGATAAGAATGCCATAGTCGATGGCCATCAATGTTCAGATTTTACTACCTGGAAGGGGAGAGGTTATAACTGAGAAGTGCTTTATTCCTTTGGTTATGGACTACGGGAGTTGTTTGTTCCGGATTTGACGGCTACTCTTATGTGTCATGAATAGGGTTATTTTGGATTCTTGGAAGGTTATTGGCCCAGTACGGGGTGATCGGATTCGGTTTGAGGTCCTCTAGTAAATCTAATGTGAATGTATGTTATACGTTAAGTCGGATGTGTTCATTTAGAATAGCACTATTTATGGAAGAATCTTCGGGTGTTGGATGTTATTCCTGTCGTCAGCTATCCTATGAAATCCTATATTATGCCATGTGGATTGTGAGACGGCTTAATCATTCGCACTGGTGTTGTTGTCCTGTGTAACTTGTCATTATTGCACCTTAGTCGAGCTCGAGTTTTGTGGCGCATGGCGCTATCCGTCTCCCCAGCATTCTTATTTGTTACGCTGGTTGGGTAGTTCTTTTCAAGAGTTCGTTCTTCGTTATGTGTCATATTCAAGTTGTAGCTTGCTGAGGCATTGATGGCGTCATATGAGATCTTGGTCAGTGTTTGAGGTGGCTTATTGCCTGAGCAGCTTGTACTGGGTGAGACGAGGAACCTGAAATCGGTGCGATCGTGATTATGTAAGGTATATTAAAGGGAAATGTCACTACTCAGTTCCATATGAGGTAATGGTTCTTGTCGGGCGGAGGAACTCCGGGAGTTATTGATTTGATGGGTGGTTATGAGTTCATGCGCATCTCCTTCTTCGTTGCAGTATTTGTGAGGGTTGAGATCATGCTTATATGTGTCATGAGGTATGCTACGGGCATTGTGTGATGTCAGCATGGGTTCATGATCATGTATGAGTTTAGCGTGTGGAGATTAGTACGGTGTTTGTTCGTTAGAATCAGGTCTTGCAGAGAAATTCGAAAGTTGGAATTTGTCCTAAGGCTTGTTAGCTAAAATAAAAGGGAGGATCTTCAATCAGGCGCGAGCTAATATGTTCACCTGGGTTGTGGTGGAACGGGTAGGTGCACAAGATGTTGAACAATAATTTTAGGGCAACTCCGGAGAAGCTCTAGGCACGTTCAAGGACGAACGTATGTCTAAGTGGGGAGAATGTAACTACCTGACCGGTTGTTTTGAGCTCTAACACGTCGTTTGCGCCGGTTTGAGGCCTTGAGTAGCTTCACTTCATGTTTTATGACTTGTATGTGTGGTCGGAATTGAATTTCGCAAGATCGAAGTCGTTTCAGAAGGAAAATTTTCAATTCGGAAGCTTTAAGTTGGGAGAGTTGACCAAGGTTTTGAATTTTGAGTAAACGACCTCGGAATCGGGATTTGAAGGTTACTATAGGTTTGTATGATGATTTCGGACTTGGACGTATGTTCGGGTTGAGTATCGGATGGTCCGGGAGCATTCCGGCGCTTATTATGGAAAGTTGATATTTTGAAAGTTTAAGAATTTCTTAAGTTTGATTTGAAGTGAATTTTGGTGTTATCGATGTCTATTTGGGGTTCCGAGCCTTGGAATAGGTTTGTATTGTGATTTATGACTTGTCTGTAAAGTTTGGCATCATTTCGGAATGTTTAAGTATGATTCTTACGCATTCGTGAAAGTTTGAAAGTTAAAAGAAGGATTTTGATCGTCGATTCATGATTTTGATGTTATTCATGGTGTTTCGAGCCTTTGGATAAGTTTGGATAAGGTACTGGGACATGTTGGTGTGATCGGACGGGGTCCCGGGAGCCTCGGATGAGTTTCGGGTTTGTTTCGGATCAATTCTCCTTGTTATGTCACTTTTGGTTTCAGGTGTGGTTGGTGTGCGCATCGCAATCGCGGGATTAAGGATGCGATCACGAAGGGTTTGCTGGACTGGTGGAGGTTTTGTTCATCGCGATCGCATAGCTGGAGCGGGTGTTTCTTTGCATTCGCATGGGCTGAGTCGCGAATGCAGTGCATTGAGGAGGAAGTCCTGTTTGAGGGAGTTGTGTTATGCGATCGCGAAAGGACTCACGTGATCACGTAGGGAAATTTTGAAAGTTGTGACATGCCCCAAACCTGAAGAGGCATGGCTGTCAACCGGTGCCATACTCGGCCCGAGCGTACCACTCTAGAGGCGTAACCCTCAACTTAGGTCGATCAGGCCGTATTCTGAATCATCTGAAAATAACATCTACAACCAGCAATACCAAACTAAACATCTACGTAAAGCTGGTAAAGCCATAATACTGATATAAAAAAATGTACAGGACTTGTCTACAAGCCTCTAGAGATAACCGAGCAGTATCATGGTCGGGATAGCGCCTCGACCTACCCATCAAACCTGTATATTTAAAATAGACTCCAAGGTATAGACCTGGTAACTCCGAGGAACTTGATCTTACCAACCAAGCTGATGTTAGACTTTGTCTACTGGGAAGGTCTATCCAGCTATCTATCAGGACCTGCAGGCATGAAATGCAGTGTCCCCAGCAAAAGGAACGTTAGTACGAAATAATGTACCGAGTATGTAAGGCAACAAAATAACTGAAAGCTGAAATTGAACTAATAATATAATAACTGAAAGTACCTAGGAGTCAAATATAATTGAAGATATACTTACCTGCTAATACTGGCTCATCTCTCTCAATATAGTAAGTAAAATAGTTGTCCGGCCCTATAAGGCTCGTTATGTGTAACTGCTATGTCATAGTAGGCTGGCTCATAAGCGCTCAGCCATACTAGGCTCTGTATCTCAGCCATTCTGGGCTTGCTCAAAAGGCTCTTACCATTTGATTAGAGGTTGCCCAATAGCGGCCTGCCCACCGATTATAGCTCGGTGGTGGTGAAAATACTGTAATATTTTATATGTATAAATTTTCTGCTCTCCTGACTAAAAGAAGACAATACGTAACTGAATATAAAGTCCCGATAAGGGAGAATAGTGTAGCTTATAAGACTAGGATAATGTACATAAATTTAGGAATAAGAACTTCTCTTTATGCCTCGCTATAAAACGAATGTAGTTAGGGGATGAGGCCAAAATTAAGGAAAGGTTTAGCCTTAACATACCTTAAATCCGTTTAGACCTTAATACCTTCCAACCAATTCTTCAAACAACTCAACTCAATCTACCACAACATTAGGAGATTTAAAATCAGTGTTGAGTAAAGGCTAAATCCGCAACTTAAACTAGTAGCTCGTTTACGTAAATTTGGGCAGCATATCCCTTGTAACAAAGACCTCCTCCAATACTATATACCAACAACAATAATAACACAACAATAACAACATGTATGCATCATTTTCCAACCTTACCTCCATTAGATATACCAGCAATTTCCCACACACCCTCATCACTTCATACATAAAACGAACACCAAAGTAGTGTCAAACAACTAAAAAATAATGTAACGGCGAACAACCAGCCCACCATTCTGTAATTTTGTGGTGTTTCTCCACACCTTTTCTCCTCCAAAACTCCATAAAACATTAGCTCAAGAGGTCAACACGAATGGACTACAAAATAGTCCACTAAAAGTGAAATAAATCGAACTCACGGCTTCCAATCACCGTCCCGTGAGTTCTAACTATCACGAAAAAAATTTATCAACCTTCCTTGACATTTAAAAGCTTAAATACAGAAATTATTTTTTTTCTTAAATATTAAGTACCTTCCAAAACTAGAACTACAAAGAAAAAGAGATGTGATATAATTATACTTACGTCGTAGGGATCGTTCTAATGTTATCGCTTCTTTATTTCGTACCTGGGATGTTAATCTTCTTTGAAACCCCTGTAGATAGATTAAGGATATGTTTGTGGGTGTTCTATGATCGTGTTCTATAGAAAAATGAAGAGAAAGACGATTAAAAATCTATATATATCAACTTTTGAAAAGTCAAAGAGGTGCTAGATTGGCACCCTAGCATTAGCCCTTCTTTTGACGCTTGTATCTTTTTATAAGGACGTTGTATGAAATAACGGTTAAGAGTGTTATAAACTACATTCCAAGAAATTAAATTTGGTATTTCATATGTCCCAAAAATACCTCATATAACACACGAAATGTATTGCTCAAAAAACTTCAGCGACACACCTACTTGTCACCTATGCAGTCTACGCATATGGCTTGCAAAACTGCAGACATATCTCTACTCCAATGTTGTATCAATAAACGGTTTGATGTGTTAGAAACTAGACTCTTAGATCGTCAATTTGATATATGGATCATCCTGGAATTCCAAGTACATTGGGAGAAATTCTCAGCTACATTTGACCTAATTTTCAGCATATTTATGAATGTAACTTGTGATGATCTTTGCCAACTATTGTTCCACAACTCGCTTGACTTATAAAACATAACACATGAATATCATAAGACAAAAATAACTCATAACATAACCTCCTTATAATTTTGAGAATCCTAATCTCACCCTAAAAGTACATGTTATAACATTCCCAACTTGTCGACTTTCGACGAAACTTATTTTCTTCAATTGGTTTAGTTTCTAAGCCTTCCAACTCTCTTGGTACTTGAAGTCCATGATCTTAAATATTTGTAACCTCCAAGTTAACATAATTAACTTACTTTACGTACTTTCAAATATGATCTCATTTCAGATCTTACATCAATTGACTTACGACGTACTCTCACGTACGAAATTATGGGTGTAACATCATTCCCCCCTTTGGAACATTTGTCCTTGAATGTTGACTGATGCGCTTATCAGTCTCATAAACTATAGCTCTTATGAATAATTTAGTATTGTCCTTGACATCTAGGCAACTACTCTGTGAATAAATCTAAAGCCCAGGGCATTCCCCCCTTTAGGCCTCTTTCTCGCACCACGAACTGTGGTCGGAATTCTTCCAATCTCGTTACTGTTTCTACCTCTGTTGTGCAGCCTGTACGACTCTATGCCTGTATGTGCGCCTATCCAACTCTTCTCTCCTTTTTCCTCCAGAGATTATCCAATCTCTAGGCCTCACTTTGTGAACATATACAGAACTACGACAAGTTATCCTTCTAGGCATCTATAGGTGTACTGAAGTTCTTCACTTGGTACTTTTTCGAACTTACAACTATTGCTATATCTTGTTTCATAGCCTCGGTTATCTATCCTTATGAATTTACTACATCTAGGTAGGACATGCTATACCATAACACTTACTTTAGTTTATTATTACCAAGGTTTGCTACCCAACTCCAGGTTACCCTCTCGCTACTTATCCTATATGTATAAATCTAACTCCTTTAGTTCTTCCTCATTATTGTTCATCTTAAGAATGACGGTCTAATCTTATCTCATACTTTGGAACTTTTATCTACCTATTGTTTATTCACCTTAATGTTGATCTGTAATCTACCATTGATAAATTGAAACCTCTTACTTGATACATTATCCTTAGGGCTCACGTCTCATCAGGGAACATCTGAAGTTATTTGCCTGATCCACCTAGGGATGATACAATACTTCATTAACCATATTTCATAGCATCCCAACATAGTTCTTCTTATGGGGGTATTCTAATCCTGTGCAATTCATGAAATCCCTTTTTCTCTAAGTCATTACTTAATCGAAGGCCTAAATGTCATCCACTTATCATTTATCACAATCACACCCTTATTCTACTACTAGGGAAGCATTCTCTCTTTTCCAAATGCTCCTAGTCGTAAACTCCTCCGAGTTTATTCAGGTGATACAGGGCTTTCTATAACTTATGGGAACCATCAGCTCTCTTATTTTGATGGGCTTAATCCTAAGGCCATACCTATTCTCGGCACCTTCGCATTCACCTTTTCTTATCCTTAGTCATGTATACCTAAAACCTTTTTGCTCTACCATACTTTAGCTTACGACCTACACATATCTATTTATACTACTCGCAACCTTCCTTTAACTTGCTATCACCATAGATTTCCTTATATTATTCTGGAACCTCAAGCGAGACATCACGCTATATCTAACTCTTCTTACTCTCTTAACTAGACCTCTCGGTACCTGGAAACCATAGGGTGGAAGATATGCTACTGGCGACACCAGTATCATTTTTGGATACTGAATCACAGTGCTTCTAGCACTCTACCTGAAGTACGAACTATACATAACCTTCTTCACTTGAGTATCTCGTACCTTCTTCACGTTTACCTTACTTACCATTAAATCTCGCATTGTATCTCTGTCTCTTTCATAACCTCCCTTCCACATAGGTAGGATTCACATCCACAACTTGAAGACCTACTATAGTACTTGCACCTCTGGTGCATACAATCCGGTAAGAGCTTCATACCGACTTCTTATGAGGTTGGTTCTCTTCTAACTGGCTTTATTGTATAGTCGTTATAGAATATGGTTGTTATACTATCTCTCTTGTACCTCTGATATTAAGGGTGATTTTGTAATGTTCTCAATCACAATTTCTATAGTTATCTTGGTCTAGTGATCATACTCCTGATTTACTTAGCTAATTAACTCTTTAGATCCCTCTTCTCTCTCAGTCTTTATGTAGGATTAAGCTATCTTCCGATCTGTGACACAGGGTATTAATTATTACTTTGGCCTTTCATGAACGCTATGAAACATCTATGATATAACCTTCTAACAATTCAAGCCCTTATCACTAATGTGGACTCCATTATTTCTTTTAGCGTATACTGAAGTCTCTCATAACTTTATGAATGTCAACATATATTTTGTATGTATAGTACTCCAAAATCTTGAGTGTGGTCATAACATAACTAACTCCGGGTCGTAGATCGAATAATTCCTTATGTGCCTTCTCACCTTTCTTTAAAAGTAATCAATTACTTTGTCTTGTCGTTGTGCCACTTGTTGCATGAGTATTTGGCCTATCTTAGTGCCCACACCTATTGGAATTTTGTGCAACTCAAATGATCTCGAATATTACTTTTCCTTTTTTTACTTCCTGTTCCTTAGTCATGACAGGTGCCATTCTGTTATGGAGTGCATACAATGTTGTAGTGAGACTGTTGTTACAACACCATCATTTATTTAGGTCACTATGCTTAGGTTGAAGCCTTCTTCCTTATTTCCTCAGTTAGTCTTTCTTTATAGCACTTAGGGAAGACTCTTTGACTCTTGTAAAGTTGTGAGCTTATCACATCATATACCCGACGGAATTTTTGATGTACTTACTCGACAATAATTATTCTTAGTTACTTGTCTCTACGCCCTTATGCTCGTAGGGTTACTTCTGAACTGAAATTTCGGTTGTCTCCCTAGTGGCACTCACTTTTATTTCCATAACACTTATACGGTACGTTTTACTACTCCAACTCCTATCTGAATAATTTTCAAGGATTACGATGTCGTATCAGCGAGACGGAACTTCCTATGTTGGGTTTTACTACGTTTATCTTGCATGATCTATTGATTTATCTGAGACCTCTTGTCTAGCCATAACTAAGCTCTTCCTGAATCAACTATTAACTACTCGCCAGTCTATGCTCATGTTTATATTCTACATAACTTCTCTTGGGTTATGTCTTTTGTCTTAACTTACCTTTCGCACTCCTAATATGTCCATTCACACTTATTTATCAATAACATGTTGGCCAAGAACCCTTACTGTCTCTCCCTGACATCGTGCTTGCATAATGTTCTGGAGTCGTAACATATATGTAGGATCTGAATAAATGCAATCTTATTCCTTTCACATTTTTGTTTTTCCTTTACCATTCCATAGCTACCTGAACCATTTAACTCTGACTTAATACCATATCACACAATTTTCCCCCCTTTAGGGGAGTACTAGCATTTAATTCTATGAAGATATAAATATTTTACCTCTTCATCTTCGGCGTCTTTTCACATCTTCACTGACTCTTACTTGCCTTGTGGTAACCTTTCTGTACCAGGGATAACTGAATTTCTTACTTGTAACTAGCACACTTAGTCCCTCAAGCTTAACTCAGCTCATAGTGCTTTCTTTAGGGAAGCGTCTTACGGAATGACCTTTAAAGGTAATTCTTCCGTTGTCCATTATATTACTACCGGAACATGATCTCTGAAATTCTCACGATGCTGACTATTATAAAATTCTTCGGTCCCTAAATCATGTTCGGATTTTTTTCTTCTTTACTAGCCCATTCTAATTTCTATTACTCCGGAGGTCTAACTTAGCCTTCTAGTAATCATGTTGGAGTCATCAAATCATTTCTCGAAATAAGGATATGACTTTATGGTCTCAAGGACTGTCACTTGTTATCTTTTCCTTCGCTTGACTATAGACTCTGTCATCCTGTCATATTTTGAATTACCATTATCACCAATTTATCACATCTTACTCATAATACTTCATTTACTCTCTTCTTATTCTCCTGCTAATATATGTGTCTATTACCTTACTCTGAAAACTTCAACAAAGCATTCTTTCGGTTTTAGCTCCCCTTGCTCCATCTACTAGTTCTTCGGGTCGCTTAACATTATCTCTTGACTAGGGATGGGAGCCATACTAAGGTAAATATTTATCCCTTCTAGGATTCCACTGCCTATCTTCTAAAATTTCTGAACATTCTAGTATTCATATCTGATTGTTATTCTAGAGTGCACCATCTGGGTGTCACACAAGGAGATCTATTACCATGTTTGCACTATCCTTCAGAAATGTTAGCTAATGATAACAATCCATCCACCATTTTGGGTTACTCTAACCCCAGCTGGATCCTGATATCTCATCTTTCTCTTAAACTATAAATGTTATCTCCCATAGGGCATAACTAAGATGGGTGCGGAAAATTGTATATATATTTGTTACTGTGGAACTAACTCAGAATTCTTATATTTCTCTGCCTGAATTGTAAATACTGATAATCTTCACTAACTGGGTACCATGTACCTTTTTCACCTTTCTTCTTTTACTTGTTGAAAGTTTTATATACCTTCTGATTCTCTAATTGCTTTTTACCATGTAGGTGGATAGATATTTATGCCTTAGGTTCCTTATCAAGAAACTTACACATCTTAGTACACACATGATCTTCTAAAGACCTCACATTTACTCATCGTAAGCATGATGCAAAATTAAGTTCTTCTTACTCAACTCTTCTACATCCACATTCAATCTCTTAGCAACTGTCTTTCTGGATGTAGGTATCGTTGTATTACAAATAAAATAAAAGTTAGGAGTTTGAATCTTAAAATTGAGCTCTACCACACGATCTAAAGTAAGAAGAAAGAGTGGAAGTCCTAAATGCCTTGTAGCCTCGTATTATAAGTGTGGTGCACAACACACTCATAATCAAGACTCTACTAGACACGGCTTGTAAACTCCCTAGGATTGAACTGCTCTGCTACCAAGTTAGTCACGCCCCAAACTTGAAGAGGCGTGGACGGCACCCGGTGCCATACTCGGCCCGAGTGTACCACTCTGTAACTGTGAACTCTGGAGGGGTTAACCTCAACTTAGGCCGATAAGGCCATATTCTGAATCATCTGAAAATAACATCTACAACTAGCAATACCAAACTAAACATCTACATAGGGCTGGTAAAGCCACAATACTGATATAAAATAAATGTACAACATTCATCTACAATCCTCTAGGGATAACCGAATTGTATCATGGTCGAGACAGGGCCTCGACCTACCCATCAAACTTGTATATATAAACTGGACTCCAAGGTATAGACCTGGTAACTCCGAGAAAGTGGATCTTACCAACCAAGCTGATGTTTGACTTTGTCTACTAGGAAGGTCTATCCAACTGTCTATCAGGACCTGCAGGCATGAAATGCAGTGTCCCCAGCAAAAGGGATGTCAGTACGAAATAATGTACCGAGTATGTAACGCAGCAGAATAACTGAAAGCTGAAACTGAACTGATAATATAATAACTAAAAGTAACTAGGAGTCATATATAATTGAAGATATGCTTATATGTTGATACTGGCTCATCTCTCTCAAAGTCTCAATATAGTAAGTAAAATAGTTGTCCGGCCCTATAAGGCTCGGTATGTGTAACTGCTCTACCGTAGTAGGCTCGTCCATAGGCGCTCGGTCATACTAGGCTCTGTATCTCAGCCATTCTAGGCTTGCTCATATGCGTTCGGCCACAGTAGGCTTGGTATATAACTTACCATCTGATCGGAGGTTGCGCAATAAGGGCCTACCCACCGATTATAGCTTGGTGGTGGTGAAAATCCTGTAACACTTTATATATATAACTGAAAGTATAAAACAATACTTAACTGAATATAAAGTCCTGATAAGGGAGAATACTGTAGCTGATGAGACTAGGATAATGTACATAAATTAGGAATAAGAACTTCTCTTTATGCCTCGTTATCAGACGCATGTAGTTATAGGATCATGCCAAAATGAAGGAAAGGTTTTTCCTTAATGTACCTTAACTCTGTTTAGTCCTTAATACCTTCCAAACAATTCTTCAAACAACTCAACTCAATCTACCACAACATTAGGAGATTCAAAATTAGTGTTGAGTAAAGCCTAAATCCACAACTTAAACTAGTAGCTCGTTTAAGTAAACTTGGGAAGCATCTCCCCTGCAACAAGGCCCTCCTCCTATACTATATACCAACAACAACAAGAACACAATAATAACAACATGTATGCATCATTTTCCAACCTTATCTCCATTAAATATACCACAAAACAGCCCACACACCCTAATCACTTCATACATAAAACGACAACCAAAGTAGTGTCAAACAACCTAAATAATGTAACGACGAACCACCAGCCCACCATTCCGTCATTATGTAATATTTATCCACACCTTTTATCCTATAAAACTACATAAAACATCATCACAAGAGGCCAACATGATTGGACTACAAAATAGTTCACTAAAAGTGAAATAAATCGAACTCACGGCTTCCAATCACAGTCCCGTGAGTTTTAACTATTTGAAAACGAATTTATCAACCTTCCTTGACATTTAAAAGCTTAAATACAGAAAGTAGGCGTTTTATTAACTATGAAGTACCTTCCAAACTCAAAATATAAAGAAAAAGAGAGGCGATATAGCGATACTTACGTCGTGGGAATCGTTTTAATGTTATCACTTCTTGATTTCGTACTCGGGGTGTTAATCTTCTTTGAACCCTTGTAGAGAGATTAAGGATATGCTTATGTGTGTTCTCTGGTCGTGTTATATTGAAAAATGAAGAGAAAGACGATTAAAAACCTTTATATATCAACTTTGAAAAGTCAAAGAGGTGCTAGCTTGGCACCCTAGCATTGGCCCTTCTTCCTACGCTTATATCTTTTTATCCAGACATTGTATGAAAGAAAAGTTAAGAGTGTTAGAAACTAAATTCCAAGACCTAAAATTTGGTATATAATATTTCCTAAAATACCTCATATAACACACGAAGTATATTGCTCAAAAAGCTTCAGTGACTCACCTACTTGTCAACTATGCAGTCTGCGCAGTCTCGGGAAACTGCACATATCTCTCTACTCTGATGTCGTAACGATGAACGGATTAATGTGTTAAAAACTAGACTCGTAGATAATCAATTTTATATGTTTATAATCACTTAATTCAAAGTACATTGGTAGAAATTCATATCTACATTTGACCTAATTTTCAGCATATTTATGAATGTAACTTGTGATGATCTTTGCCAACTTTTATTCCACAACTCGCTTGAATTCAAAACATAACACACGACTATCATAAGAAAAAAATAGATCATAACATAAACTCTTTATCCTTTTGAGCACCATAGTCTCACCCTAAAAGTACATGTTATAACATTCCCAACTTGTCAACTTTCGACGAAACTTATTTTCTTCAATTGGTTTAGCTTCTAAGCCTTCCAACCCTCTTGGTACTTGCAGTCCATGATCTTAAATATTTGTAACCTCCAAGTTAATATGATTAAATTACTTTATGTACTTTCAAAGATGATATCATTTCAGGGATTACATAAATTGACTTACGACGTACTCTCACGTACGAAACTATGGGGTGTAACAGGTTGGGGGTTTATTGCCTTCGCGTTCGAATGGTTTGACTCGCGTTCGCATGGTTTGACTCGCGTTCGCGTTCGCGTTCGCGTTCGTGTAAGCTTGTCAGGTTAAGCTTCACAATTGCAAATGGTTTATTGCGTAAGGGAATTTTTGGGTAAGTTCTGTTTGGCCTCCACGATCGTGAGGTCTTTTCTGCGATCGCGTAGAAGGGAGGCCTGGGCAGAATATAGGTTAGCGAAAATGGGATTTGCTCATTTCATCTCATTTTTCTCTCTTGGAGTCGACTTTGGGGAAATTTTGGAGATCTATTTCATCCATCTATTGGGGTAGTGTTTCTAAACCACTTTTGATTATATTTCATGAACACATATAGAATTTTAACATGAAAATTTGTGAAAATTTTGATATTTTGAAGGAAGAACTAGAATAGGCATTTTTGGATTTTTACCACAAAGTTGGACATGGAATTGGGAATTAATTATATATTTGAGTTCATAATGTTACGGGTAATGTTTATCTTCGAAAAGTTTCGGAATCCGGGTACATGGGCCTGAGGGTTGACTTTGTTGACTTTTTGAGTGGAGTTGGGAAGTGTTATAAATTAATTAATTATGATGTTAGAGTATATTTTTATTTGTTTTCATTATTGTTTGACTAGTTTCGGATCGATGGGCATTTGGTTTGAGGTGCTAGAGAGGCGTAGGAGCCGGTTATGGGACTTCGGAGCAAGGTAAGTCTCATGTCTAACCCTGTGAGGGGGAATTTACCCCGTAGGTGTTGTTCTTGTTGTATGCTACATGTTCTGGGAGCTGCGCACGTACTAGGTGATTCTGTGCATATGTTAGAATTCCTGATTATGTCCGAGTAGACTTAGATTCACGCCATGCTTTAATTGTACCATTTGAGTTATCATTGCCTGTATAATTCCTTTATTTCGCGTTGTGAATTGAGACTAGGCTTGTGTAGAGTGATAGGCTCGCTATTGTACAGATTTGAAGAGCTACTTGATTAGCCGCAGAATAGTTATTCTCCATTTACAAATTTCTCTCGCGTTGTGCGTTTTCACCGAAAAGCTTCTTTAAACTTCATAACTCACTCGTATATTCGTGAGTGGTGTCAGGGACCCATTAAAGTATCGTATTCTTATGGGATTCGGTTGTTTGCCTCGAAAGTATATTCTTATTGGATCAGGTCGTTCGCCTCGGTAGTATGACAACACTACTCTTATGGGAGTGGTTCGTTCGCCTCGGCAGTATA
Organism: Nicotiana paniculata; assembly: GCA_005239505.1. Taxonomy (NCBI): domain Eukaryota; kingdom Viridiplantae; phylum Streptophyta; class Magnoliopsida; order Solanales; family Solanaceae; genus Nicotiana; species Nicotiana paniculata. Next base: position 59,325 of record ML303998.1, read on the forward strand.
ATAGATGAATCTATGGTTCGTGTTGTTTGACCCTCAACAATGTACACATTATTATGGGGTCGGGCTGTTTGCCTCGACATTTCTATAAATACTCTTATGTGATCGAATTGTTCATCTCGGTAGATTTCTGAAACACTCTTATGGGATCGGATTGTTCGCCTCGGCCGCTTCGTGCGTAATATTTGACAAAAAGCCATCGTATCCGTGAGCTTTCCTGATTTGAGTTGTGACGATCTATCTGGTGGGGACCATTTTACATATATACTCCGGTTGAAGAGGTGAGCGATAACTGAGAGCTTGTATTTATTGTTCAGAGGAGGATCGTACTATGTACTTATATTTGTTTACATTGTTTATTTACTTTTACCATGCCTCATACTTGTTTGCCTTCTATTGCACTTGATATATTGGACCACTAGTAACTGCCGATGTCGACCCCTCGCCACTACTTCTCCGGGGTTAGGCTAAATACTTACTAGGTATGTGTTGATTTACGTACCCATGCTGCACATTTTCACTTATTGTGCAGGTATATATATATTTCGGGTGGTTTTTTGGGCTCAGAGGCACAGCTATTGCGGGGAGTTTATGGTGAGCTGCATTACAGGTTACGATCTGTAGCATACAGAGTCTCCATCAGAGTTACTTACATTCTCTTGTCTAACTTGTATTCCAGACAGATGTTGTATTTTATTATATTTCTTAGTAGATGCTCATGCACTTGTGACACCGGATTTCGGCGGTTCCTAGTGGATGTTCATTGTTTTAGTTACGTAATTATTATCATTTAATCTTGTAATTTATACTTTATACGGAAATTGGTAAATAAAAATCACGGGTGTTCTACAAGTACCGGATTTCATTCTATTTATTTAATGATATTTATGATTTATAGGTGATGAAATGAGTAACTAAGTTGGTTAATCACCTTTGGCTTGCCTGATGGCGGCGTTAGGCGCCATCACGGCCTATAATGGATTTTGGGTCGTGACAAAAAGTCTAGTGGATGACATAAGATCTTATGTGTTTGTGTATATGTTGATTTTAATGTTGAAAGTCTTGGTAATTACATATGATTTGAATATGGCTTTACAAAAAGAAAAGATCAAGATATTGTTAGTGCTTTGAAGCTTGTTGGTTTCGCAAAGAGACAATTTCAAGAATGAGATATTCTAGATAGGGTTCTTTGGTAGAAGATGTCTCTTTATTTTGTATCAAGCATGGTATTGTGATTCCCGAAATGGATATGAATTATGTTTGTGGAAAGTTGAGGCGTCAGAAATCAAGTGTTATATTCTTATCATTTGCGTGTACGGGTTTTCTATGATATTATTGATTTGCAATTTTCGGAGCTTAACGGTCGTTTCAATGAAGTGAATACTGATCTACTTCTTGATACGACTATTTTGAGTCCAAAAAATTCTTTTACATATTATGATAAAGACACGATTATAAAACTTGCTACACACTATCCGAATGAGTTCACTGATTCTATGCTTGAGGATCTCGGTTTTGAGCTTGACATCTACATTGACTATGTGCGAGAGGCGGGCAATGAACTCTCTAACTTAAAAAGACTTGGTGATCTTTCAGAGACGTTGGTTAAAACAAATTTTCACATGACTTGGAGACTTGTTTATTTTCTTGTGAAGTTAAGTTTGATATTGTTTGTCGCTACAGCAACGGTAGAAAGAGATTTTCCCTCGATGAAGTACGTTAAAAAAGACTTGGGAAGAAAAATTGGTGATGAATTTTGAATGATTGTTTAGTTTTTTATATAGAGGATGAAGTATTTTAAAGTGTACCTATTGATGCGATCATTGATTGTTTTCAACATGACAAGGCATCGAGTACAATTGTAATGAATTTTTATATTTATATGTTATCTTCAAGTATTTTGTTATTTTGTAAATATATGTTGAATATTGATACTTGATGTGCCGGAGAATTTTGGCACATTTAATACCAATTGCTTAGATTTTAGCTCGTTTCAAATGCAATTGTCTGTTATACTTATGTAATTTTGATGTGTTGCAGTGCATGAGGCTTGAGGACGCAAAAACATGGAAATGAAATTAAAAAGCCACAAAAGAGCAAGAAGAAGGCAAAATGTGATCGTAAACTGAACATGCGGACCGCAAACTAAACATGTGGACCGCAAAATGCTCAAGGAGACCGCAAACCACAACAGGTTGTTTGGCCAATCCAAGCGAAGGAAATGAGGTCCATTATGCGACCGCATAACAAGTATGCGGGCCGCATAATGGATCGCAAACCTCCAGTAGGAGTTGCTAAGATCAGAAATGCGATGGCAAGATGTGGTCGCATATCAACAATGCGAACCTCATAATCAATATGCGATGACTACCTGAAACCTAGGGTTGTGAAGATGCGATGGAATTGAAGAAGAATGTGAACCGCATGTTTGTATGCGACAGATATGCGGTCGCATAATTGAGCCGGAAGGGTATTTTTGTCCGAAATTGGCCCCGATGTTTAGCCCACTATAAGTAGATTTATTAAGGTTTTGTGGGGGCGTCTGGTTTGAAAAAGGATCTACATTCCAAGTATTGAATATTCTCATCTTTTGGAAGTTTGAGAGTGAAGAATCTTGCACTTTTTTAAGCACTATGATCTTTAATATTCTCTTCTTTTTGTATTTTAGCATGTGTGGTTAGTTTTAAATACTAAGGTTGTGGACCCTAAATGGGTATAATGTTAATGGGTGTTTACCGTTGAATATATATATATAATGGTTGGTTGATATATATTTATTTCTCATTCTTCATTATTGTTGGTGGTTGCAAATATTAACAAGTGCCATTATACTCTTTCTTTACTTAGAAAAGTAGTTTAGGGTTTGGTAGAAGTAAATATCAAAAACTCGAGGCATTAAACCTTGTTTAATAGAATCGCTTAGGAATACGTGTATTTTATTTGGCATAAATTGATTATTCTTAATTTCAACTCTTTTATATTTGGAAAAGTATTAAAGAGGAAATACGACTCAACTATTGGAAAATATTGGGTAGTCATTTAGAAATAATTTGCATATCAAAAGGACCTTCCATTAGAAATATATCATATTAACATCGATAGCATTACATTTCATTAAAAGGGACACAACATTGGTTTAGTTAATCAAATTAATTACAACCTTATAAAATTATACTTAATTATTATTTCACTCAATTACAACACACTCAATTACAATACTCTTGTTACGCTAACGGAATAGAATCACGACTTAAGTTAAGCTTCATAATATTCAAGTAATCCTTTCACGCCTACTCCCTGTGGGATTCGACCCCAACCTAGTTGGGTTATTGTATTTGACATTGACCGGTTTACACTATTTTAAGGTGTAATTTGAGCGTATCGATACTCATTCATGTATACAGTCAGAACGGGCATGCCCTTCTTATGACAATCGAGGTTGGATCATGATAGGCCACGGTTTGGCCTCGTGTTATATCGAGCCTCAGTACAAAGTTAGATTGTTGAACCCTTAATTCAGGGACCGACCAAGCAGAACGGAGATCAAGCGAGATTGATGGAAGTTTACCTATTCAAGTAACGGTAAGATGAAATATCCATAATCGAGCAAGGATCACGGCGGAAATCTCGGCACGTATCAAGATGAGGCCGACTAATTAGTCAATCATGGGATTTCTTATTGTACTAAGAGTTGTACCATAAGTAGGACTCCCCTTCTATATAAAGGGGGTCTAATTAACTGTAAAGGCACCATGTTCATACAATACAAAGCAATATACTACTATTTTCTTTAAGCTCCCAATACTTTGTTACTTTGTCCATATCTCATTTTGCTCATTCATTTGGTTCGATTCATTTGGTTCGAGGGTAACTTATCTAGAGGTTCAAGGCTACACATCTCATTTGGTTTGCTTTTGTTTTTCTTTACAATCAATTTCAATATCAATTTACATATTTTCTCAGTTTGTGCCGAGTGAAATCATGTGTCCTTAAAACCACATATAAATTCAATTATTATCCATTTTTAGGGTAAACAGTTCCTTAATTCTGTTATTATAATATATTGACTTAAAATTACGGTAGGAACACATACACTTCAATTCCATCTGCCTTTGGTGACTGGCTCTTGGATTACAATTTTTTTCTTTAATGTTATTACTTGTTTTGGTCCTTTAGTTAAGAATATTAAATAGGAAAAACGTTTCGGTATTATGTCTTCAAGCAAGTAAGTGGAATTCATGAGTCAATTGTCAAGTATAAGGAAGTCTCATGTAAATAATGTGGTAATGTAATCTATATGTGAGGGCCTAGGTTCTGAGCGGACAATATCACTAGTGGGTTGGGCTATTACAGATGGTAACAGAATTACTCCTGTGTCAGCCTTGCCGATGGTGGGTCAGAGTTCAATTGATTTAGGCAAATCCCGATTAGGCGGGGCAAACTTCAGTGCTGAGCCTAGGTGAATCCCATGCGGTGGGCAAACCTCAGCAAGGACGCTGAGTCCATAGAGGAGGTGTATGTAACACCTCAGACTTTAGACAGAGTCCCACATCAGCAAAATAAAAGACGGATATTTGGTATATAAGTTAACAAGTCTTAGACCCTAGTGACGCATTTTAAACCCGAGAGGACCTAGGCCCAGAGCGGACAATATCACGTGGCTAATGGAAAAAGTTAACAATCTGGTGAAGGAGAATTTGATGCCAAGCCTGTTTGTTTAACAAAGAAGAGCAAAGATTGATGGAAAATGTCATGGGGCTTTGATTTTTAAAGAGAAGAAATTTAAACAGTGCAATTGGTGGGATATGATTGTTATTTCTCTCTGTGTCTGTCGCCAAGCAGCCAGGGAAGGAGGAGACGCTTTAGACGGTCGCGTGTAGTGCGTAATTATAGGGGGTTTTTTATTTCTTAATCAAGTTAATCTTATAAGGTTAATTTGTAATTTGACTTTCAACTTAAGAGCTTCCTTCCTTTCTCTTACTGCTATGGGAAAACTCTATGTGACCATGTTCTGTACAAAATATTTTCTCTAAAATTAATGCATAGCAACGACAAAATATGTGTTGATGATGGTTTGTTTGACGTTGTATGGTCTACATGCTTGCAACATTTTTCTCTTGTACTAAAAATTGCATGATGTGATCTTGAATCTGTTTGAAAATTATTTCTAACAGACCCACATTTGAAAGGATCTTAGTTAAACTGAAGTATGTTATACTTTTGCTCATAAATCTGCTCATGTCTACTTTACAGAAGGTGCCTCAATCAAAGTATGCTATATTCTTAATTCTATTCATATCCATGTGTGTAAATATATATAAATAATTGTTTTTTAGCATTAGATTAATATAACAACGATAGCTCTCAGAATTATTAAAATTACAATTTGTGTATACCTTTCTTATACAAGTGTAGTTATTCATTGACGATATGTTAAAATACAAAAATAATTAATCTGAGATGTGCTGTAAAATTTGCTCGGAATATGTAACGCTTGCTGCTCTTGGAGAGCCATGTTTACGACTTTATAATTATGATTTATTTTATTTATTACTCCATACTAGAAATCATGTAGGCTTCATCCTCATAGTAGCAACTATTATAAATTTTGCAAGGCATTTGGTTCATTTAATGCTTGTAGAAGATTCTTCGTAAAACTGTAGTTTGCTTAATCCCATACTAGAAATCCTATTATAGAAAAACTTCATATTTGGATATCATGACACAGAGATTTAATTACTATTTCTTTCTTGGTAATTCTTTTAACATGGCTCAAAGTACTTTCCTAGTATAGTATCTTATAGGCATTTGTAACTTAGTCTTCTGCATTTTCAAGTACAGATGAACTTTTGCAATGTTGTTATATTATTTGTAACAAGTGATGTTGATGAAGTAAAAAATAGAGTAGCAGAATGGCTAAAAAATGCTAGAATGATTACGTTTATGTATTAGTTTTCTAATTCTTTTTTCTCCAATTAATTTGACTCGTATGTTGAGTTTGAGTTATCTTTCGTAGATAGAACGGTGAAGCAAAATATTGTTTGAAGAATCAGGAGAGACACTTGATCCTCATTCTGGTCACTTTTTGTTGAACCAAATTATTTTGGAACAGTCGAGTTTAAATAGGGAGATATACCAAAATACAATTGATAGTATGATCGCTAGAACGAAAATATAGTTGGTCAAAGAGTATATCTTTTGACTTTATTCATAAAACATCATAAGGTTACACGACTTTGTGTATGTACTATGTAGTAACTTTTTAGATTGATTTCAGAGTATAAAAACTAAACCTTTTTTCCATAAAGCAAAAGAGACCAACACGAACAAAAAGATTTCAGTGAGTAAGAAAGACATATAGAACAACTTTCTTAATTTCCCAAGAATTTGCTCCAAGGAGAGCACAGTATAGAGCAGATATTAATTACACCTTCATCTATGGACTCGAGAAATATTCACATAGCCACATATATTATGGACTGCGAGTTATATTAATTATATTACTACACGTTATATTCAATCTAATGAACCAAAACAAAAAAACGAAAATCAATTCTTCAAATATTAAATAGCATCTGGTTATGGTTGGTGATTACTTGGCGTTAATCTGATGAATGATCTTCTGAAAAGTGCATTCATCACAAGGCAAAACAATTCCTTTGGGACTCTGAAATCCAAACTCCTGAGCAGCTTCTTCTAGTAACTTCTGGAAACAAGGGTTCTTCAAGTAAGATATGTGAAGAACAAATCTCCTCAGTTCTTCTCCCACGTAAACCACAAAGTGACCTTTTGGAGTTCTTTCCCTCCCTTCATCTCCATATTGTGTAGTCTTCCCCATTCTTATCTGTAAAAAGTTTCTTGAATTATTTATATATTGAAGCACATGTGTGCCAAATTATTAAAAGGGTTGGCCTATATATAGAGAGAGAACATGAGGGTAACGACGTTTTCAAAGTCTTCGGAAAGGCTGCGGTAAAGATTATTAGGAAAAAAAATAATGCGGAAGTTAGTAAAGCAAACTTTGAAGGACGATAAATCAGACAATAAAAGATAAATATATCAAAAGAGATATAAATATATAACGTGTTTCGATCAATTGACTTATGTCCACATTGTGAATGCTACTGAATGAGAAGGAATGATCCTCAATTTATAAAACTCAAAACATTTTCCTACAAAAAATTGAATTAGCCAAATAAGAGAGATTTATAATTTCCTTTTACAAGAAGAAAACTTAATTATGATAAATATGTTGATGTTTCTTTCAACAAATAGAAAAACCAAATATGCAACACCAACAATGGTTGGATTCTTTTGGGGGTAATTTGTATATCGTGTGACCTTTAGTGTCAATGGCTGTTATTTCTCGGGAGAAATGATGTGTAGCAGGGAAATTTCCCCTGTATAACATGGGCTTCATTACGCTATACTCTATACCCATTTAGGCCTTTATATACAGTCACATGTTATTTTTCATCTGTACTTCTATTTGGCTATTCATATATATTATACATGACATAATTTCTCTGTTTCTTTTCCTTTTTATAATTTGGTTTTTTAACGTTCACATCCCAGTACAGTAACAGTGTTATATATACATAAATACCAACACACATATATGTATATATAGTCGTACCTTTTCATAACAGCATCTCAATTTAATAGTCATTCACTGTATAAAGCCAAGTTTTCTTGGAACCGATCTTTTATGTTATGTCATATTATATGTCTTTTATATATAACAGCATTGCACTATATCATCCAAAAAATATCGGAACAAACGTCGTTTCTATAGAGAGGTCTGACTGTATTTGATTCATTGATCTCGCTGTGAATCTCCCTCCACATGCGGTATAAAAAATGAGATCACGTGCTCAACTAGGTTATAAGAGAGGATACTTCACAAAAACAAAAGGACACAGAAAAAGGGATCGGTGCCAAACTTGAAATGACTAAACATAAACGGATTTGCAATGAGAAAAAAGAGGAGAATTTAGTGGCTAACTACTGTTTCTCTTGAAATAGGGACTTTTGGTTGCTAAGTATAAATCGGAGGTACGCACTCCGTATGCAATTCGAACTACGCCAGAATGCCGTGCCTATAATATCCAAACTTGGACTTTCAAGAAAATGAAACAAATGTTACTCATTGGCGCATTGCTAATTGCAGTCATCAGTCGGTAGAAATTGGAGTTGCAGCTCATTTGTCCTATAATATTAAGATATGCAAGGACATAGCAGTTCCCACGTATCCTCAATATTCAATTTGGAAAACTTTTGTTGGACTTTATGTTTAGTGTAGCTTAATTTTAAGTTTGGTGTAGCTTAAAGAAAGCTAATAGAAAATGGTGGAAAAAGAAATGGAGGGAAGTGAAATTTTAAATTAATGCACTGTCCCTTATTGGAAGAAAGAAAAAAATATATGTGTATATATAGAGAAACTCTTCTTCTAGCTCTTAAAGAGTTGAGAAGAAGGCAAGCCCCGCACCATCGTCGTCATCGCTCGACTCAGCTTCAGCTTCGGCTTCGGCTTCGGCCGGCTTTGGTTTCGGATTTGGTCAAAGATTGATTGATTAATCTTTTTGAACAAAATTCTTTTCAAATTATTTAATTAATTAATTAATGGAAAAAAATTCAAATCTGGAATGACCCGCGACCCGATCCGGTCCGACCCATTTTCTTTCCCAGACTATTTTAAATCCGTTTTTAAATTTCCCGCAATATTCATACCTATTCAAAACAGTTATGGCTGTTCTGAAAGGATTCACACCTGTTCCAACAGTTATGGCTGTTCTGAAAGGCTGCAAAACCTTTTCAGAAACAGTACGAAATTGGCTATAAATATACCTTGAATCCCAGAATTTCAAAGACACAAAATTTTCTGATCTTCTTTTTCTTCTTCTGCACAAAATATTCCAGTGTGTTTTACAGCCTTTGAGTGGTTCGTTGTTCAATAGCGTTTTTGGGACCAACACTCCGGTGAGTTAAATCGTTCTATCCTGGGAGGATATATTCCAAAACCTCGGGTACTTGAGGGAAATAATTTCCTTAAGAACACACTTTGTATTCAGTGGGCTCGATTTTTTTCTACACTGTTTTCAGAATTCATTTTTGACGTTCTTGTTCTACTAACTTTCTGTTTCTGTATTTTTCAGAAAGTTTACTGTTTTTTAATATATTTTACAGCAATACAGATTAATAACAACGCCCATAATAGTTGCTACTATGACGATGAAGCCTACATGATTTCTAGCTCTTAAAGAGCTGAGAAGAAGGCAAGTCTCGCATCGTCATCGTCGTCGTCGTCGTCGTCGCTCGCCTGTTCCAACAGTTATGGCTGTTCTGAAAGGCTGCAAAACATTTTCAGAAACAGTACGAAATTCGCTATAAATATACCTTGAATCTCAGAATTTTAAAGACACAAAATTTTCTGATCTTCTTCTTCTTCTTCTGCACAAAATATTCCAGTGTGTTTTACAGCCTTCGAGTGGTTTGTTGTTCACCGGCGCTTTTGGTACCAACACTCTGGTGAGTTAAATCGTTTCATCCTGGAAGGATATATTCCAAAACCTCGGGTACTTGAGGGGAATAATTTTCTTAAGGAAACACTGTGTATTCAGTGGGCTCGATTTTTTTCTACATTGTTTTCAGAATTTATTTTTTACGTTCTTGTTCTACAAACTTTCTGTTTCTGTATTTTTCAGAAAGTTTACTGTCTTTTAATTTATTTTACAGCAATACAGATTAATAACAATGCCTTCCAAAATTTATAACAGTTGCTACTATGATGATGAAGCCTACATGATTTCTAGCTCTTAAAGAGTTAAGAATAAGGCAAGTCTCGCGTCGTCGTCATCGTCGCTCGCTCAGCTCGGCTTCTGCTTTGGCTTCGGATTCGGATTTGGTCAACGATTGATTGATTAATCTTTTTGGACAAAATTCTTTTCAAATTATTTAATTAATTAATTAATGAAAAAAATTCAAATCTAGAATGACCTGCGACCCGGTCCGATCCGACCCGTTTTCTTTCCCGAATTATTTTAAATCTGTTTTTAAATTTCCCGCAATATTCATACCTGTTCAAAATAGCTATGGCTGTTCTGAAAGGATTCACACCTGTTCCAACAGTTATGGTTGTTCTAAAAGGTTGCAAAACCTTTTCAGAAACAGTACGAAATTGGCTATAAATATACCTTGAATCCCAGAATTTCAAAGACTCAAAATTTTCTGATCTTCTTCTTCTTCTTCTTCTGCACAAAATATTCAAGTGTGTTTTACAGCCTTCGAGTGGTTCGTTGTTCACCGGCGTTTTTGGGACCAACACTCCGGTGAGTTAAATCGTTCTATCCTGGGAGGATATATTCCAAAACCTCGGGTACTTGAGGGTAATAATTTCCTTAAGAACACAATAAGTACTCAGTGGGCTCGAGTTTTTTCTACACTGTTTTCAGAATTCATTTTTGACGTTCTTGTTCTACTAACTTTTTGTTTCTGTATTTTTCAGAAAGTTCACTATTTTTTAATTTATTTTACAGCAATACAGATTAATAACAATACCTTCCAAAATTTATAATAGTTGCTACTATGACGATGAAGCCTAAATGATTTCTAGCTCTTAAAGAGCTGAGAAGAAGGCAAGTCTCGCGTCGTCGTCGTCGCTCGCCTGTTCCAACAGTTATGATTGTTCTGAAAGATTGCAAAACCTTTTCAGAAACAGTACGAAATTGGCTATAAATATACCTTGAATCCAAGAATTTCAAAGACACAAAATTTTCTGATCTTCTTCTTCTTCTTCTGCACACAATATTCTAGTGTATTTTACAGCCTTCGAGTGGTTCGTTGTTCACCGGCGTTTTTGGTACCAACACTCTGGTGAGTTAAATCGTTCTATCCTGGGAGGATATATTCCAAAACCTCGGGTACTTGAAGGAAATAATTTTTTAAAGGACACACTGTGTATTCAGTGGGCTCGATTTTTTTCTACACTGTTTTCAGAATTTATTTTTTACGTTCTTGTTCTACAAACTTTCTATTTCTGTATTTTTCAGAAACTTTACTATTTTTTAATTTATTTTACAGCAATACAGATTAATAACAATGCCTTCCAAAATTTAATATAGTTGCTACTATGACGATGAAGCCTACATGATTTCTAGCTCTTAAAGAGTTGAGAAGAAGGCAAGCCTCGCGTATTCGTCGCTCGCTCGACTCGACTTCGGATTCGAATTCGGTCAACGATTGATTGATTAATCTTGTTGGACAAAATTCTTTTCAAATTAGTTAATTAATTAATTAATGGAAAAAATTCAAATCCGGAATGACCCGCGACCCGGTCCAGTCCGACCCATTTTCTTTCCCGAATTATTTTAAATCAGTTTTTAAATTTCCCGCAATATTCATACCTGTTTAAAATAGTTATGGCTGTTCTAAAAGGATTATCACCTCTTCCAACAGTTATGGCTGTTCTGAAAGGTTGCAAAACCTTTTCAGAAACAGTACGAAATACGCTATAAATATACCTTGAATCCCAGAATTCCAAAGACATAAAATTTTCTGATCTTCTTCTTCTTCTTCTGCACAAAATATTTCAGTGTGTTTTACAACCTTTGAGTGGTTCGGTGTTCACCGACGTTTTTGGTACCAACACTCTGGTGAGTTAAATCGTTCTATCCTGGGAGGATATATTCCAAAACATCGGGTACTTGAGCGGAATAATTTTCTTAAGAACACACTGTGTATTCAGTGGGCTCGATTTTTTCCTACACAGTTTTCAGAATTCATTTTTACGTTCTTGTTCAACAAACTTTCTGTTTCTGTATTTTTCAGAAAGTTTACTGTTTTTTAATTTATATTACAGCAATACAGATTAATAACAATGTCTTCCAAAATTTATAATAGTTGCTACTATGACAATGAAGCCTACATGATTTCTAGCTCTTAAAGAGTTGAGAAGAAGGAAAGCCTCGCGTCGTCGTCGTCGTCGCTCGATCGGCTCGGCTTCGGCTTCGACTTTGTATTCGGATTTGGTCAACGATTGATTGATTAATCTTTTTGGACAAAATTCTCTTCAGATTATTTAATTAATTAATTAATGAAAAAAATTCAAATTCGGAATGACCCGCGACCCGGTCCGGTCAGACCCGTTTTCTTTCTCGGATTATTTTAAATCCGTTTTTAAATTTCCCACAATATTCATACCTGTTCAAAACAGTTATGGCTGTTCTGAAAGGTTTAACACTTGTTCCAACAGTTATGGTTGTTCTAAAAGATTGCAAAACCTTTTCAGAAACAGTACGAAATTGGCTATAAATATACCTTGAATCCCAGAATTTCAAAGACACAAAATTTTCTAATCTTCTTCTTCTTCTTCTGCACAAAATATTCCAGTGTGTTTTACAGCCTTCGAGTGGTTCGTTGTTCACCGGCGTTTTTGGTACCAACACTCCGGTGAGTTAAATCGTTCTATTCTGGGAGGATATATTCCAAAACCTCGGGTACTTAAGGGGAATAATTTCCTTAAGAACACATTGTGTATTCAGTGGGCTCGATTTTTTCTACATTGTTTTCAGAATTCATTTTTGACGTTCTTGTTCTACTAACTTTCTGTTTTTGTATTTTTCAGAGAGTTTACTATTAAATTTATTTTACAGCAATACAGATTAATAACAATGCCTTCCAAAATTTATAATAGTTACTACTATGACGATGAAGCCTACATGATTCTAGCTCTTAAAGAGTTGAGAAGAAGGCAAGCCTCGCGCCGTCGTCGTCGTCACTCGCTCGGCTCGGCTTCGGCTTCAGCTTCGGATTCGGGTTTGGTCAATGATTGATTGATTAATCTTTTTGGACAAAATTCTTTTTAAATTATTTAATTAATTAATTAATGGAAAAAATCCAAATCCGAAATGACCCGAGACCCGACCCGGTCCGGTCCGGAATGACCCGTTTTCTTTCCTAGATTATTTTAAATCTGTTTTTTAATTTCCCCAAATATTCATAGCTGTTCAAAACAGCTATGGCTGTTCTGAAAGGATTCACACATGTTCCAACAGTTATGGCTGTTCTGAAAGGTTGAAACCTTTTCAGAAATAGTACGAAATTAGCTATAAATATACCTTGTATCTCAGAATTTCAAAGACACAAAATTTTCTTATCTTCTTCTTCTTCTTCTGCACAAAATATTCGAGTGTGTTTTACATTCTTCAAGTGGTTCGTTGTTCACCGGCGTTTTTGGTACCAACACTCTGGTGAGTTAAATCGTTCTATCCTGGGAGGATATATTCCAAAACCTCGGGTATTTGAGGGGAATAATTTCCTTAAGGACACACTGTGTATTCAGTGGGCTCGATTTTTTCCTACACTATTTTCAGAATTTATTTTTGACGTTCTTGTTCTACTAACTTTCTGTTTCTATATTTTTCAGAATGTTTACTGTTTTTTAATTTATTTTATAGCAATACAGATTAATAACAATGCCTTCCAAAATTTATAATAGTTGCTACTATGACGATGAAGCCTACATGATTTCTAGCTCTTAAAGAGTTGAGAAGAAGGCAAGCCTCCCGTCGTCGTCGCTTCCTTGGCTCGGCTCGGCTGCGGCTTCGGATTCGGATTCGGATTTGGTCAACAATTGATTGATTAATCTTTTTGGACAAAATTCTTTTCAAATTATTTACTTAATTAATTAATGGAAAAAAATTCAAATCCGGAATGACCTGCGACCCGGTCCGGTCAGACCCTTTTTCTTTCCCCGATTATTTTAAATCTGTTTTTAAATTTCCCGCAATATTCATACCTTTTCAAAACAGCTATGGCTGTTCTGAAAGGATTCACACATGTTCCAATAGTTATGGCTGTTCTGAAAGGTTGCAAAACCTTTTCAGAAACAGTACGAAATTGGCTATAAATATACCTTGAATCCAAGAATTTCAAAGACACAAATTTTTCTGATCTTCTTCTTCTTCTTTTGCACAAAATATTCTAGTGTGTTTTACAGCCTTCGAGTGGTTCGTTGTTCACCGGCGTTTTTGGTACCAACACTCCAGTGAGTTACATCGTTCTATCCTGGGAGGATATATTCCAAAAACTCGGGTACTTGAGGGGAATAATTTCCTTAAGGACACACTGTGTATTCAGTGGGCTCGATTTTTTCCTACACTGTTTTCAGAATTCATTTTTGACGTTCTTATTCTACTAACTTTCTGTTTCTGTATTTTTCAGAAAGTTTACTGTTTTTAAATTTATTTTACAACAATACATATTAATAACAATCTTAAGGAAATTATATTTTTTATTATATTTTGTATTCTATTGTGGAGATTAAAAACCTTTGTGTTTTCTACTCCGTCTGAATTTTATTATTCTGATTTGAAGATATAAAAACTTCATCAGAGTTTTGAAATTCAGAAAAACGATTTGAAGAACATAAAAACTCATCGTTTTCTGTGAAACAGTATATAAAAAATTTTCGGTTTTTATTTATTATACATACTGTTCATCGTTAATTACAGTATTGTTTACTGTTTTTTTTGTTTTGCCATTGATTTAACTCTTCTGTTGTTTAAAGTGAGAAATGGCAATTGATAACGGAAATTTTTCTGTGACTGTTGCGGCAACGACGATAGTCTCGTCAAGCCAGACTGTTGTTCCACCGGCAGAAAAGCCGGGGAAATTTTATGGAGCCAACTTCAAAGGATGGCATCAAAGGGTGTTTTTCTGGCTTACCACACTTGGTATGCAGAAATTCATTAGTGAAGAGCCTCTAGTGCCTGCTGCGGACATGCCGGACAATGAAAAATTCATGATTATTGAGGCGTGGAAGCAGGCAAATTTTCTTTGCAATGGCTATATTTTAAGTGATTTAGAGGATGACTTGTACAATGGGTATAGTGCGACAAATACTTCGAAAGAATTATGGGACGCACTTGAGAAGAAGTACAAGACAGAAGATGCATGATTGAAGAAGTTTTACGTTGCCAAGTTTCTAGACTATAAAATGATAGACAGCAAAACTATGAGAATCCAAGTTCAGGAACTTCAACTTATTTTTCATGACCTTACTGCTGAAGGTATGGTCGTGAATGAATCATTTCAAGTGGCTGCAATGATTGAAAAGTTGCCTCCTTCGTGGAGAGATTTCAAGAACTATCTCAAGCAGAAGCGCAAAGAAATGAAGTTGGAAGATCTTGTGATTCGTCTCAAGATTGAGGAAGACAACAAAACAACCGAGAAGATATCTCGTGGAAATTCAACGATCATGGGAGCTAATATCGTTGAAGAAACTGATCCAAAAAGTAAGAAGAGGAAGAGATCTTCTGGACAGACTAAGGAGCAGAACAAAAAGAAATTCAAGGGCAACTGCCACAATTGTGGAAGAGTTGGTCACAAAGCCCCTGATTGTCGCTTCGCGAGAAAGGATAAGAAGAAGGGACAGGCCAACATAGTAAAGAAGAATGATGACATTGATGATCTTTGTGCAATGCTTTCGGAATGCAACTTAGTTGGAAATCCGAAGGAGTGGTGGATTGACTCCGGAGCTACTCGACATGTTGTGCTGTCAAAGAAGCATTTGCCACTTACTCTATTGTTGGTCCCGAAGAAGAGATTTCTATGGGAAAAACTCAATAGCCAAGATTGAAGGTTATGGGAAGATTTTCCTAAATATGACTTCCGGCAAGGTGTTAACGCTCAACAACGTTCTTTATGTTCCTACTATTAGGAAGAATTTAGTTTCTACTTCTTTACTAGTGAAGAATGGATTCAAATGTGTATTTGTTTCTGATAAAGTTGTTGTAAGCAAGAATGAAATGTACGTTGGAAAAGGCTACCTCACGGAGGGCCTTTTCAAACTCAATGTAATGGTTGTTGATACTATGAAAAAAAATTCAGCTTCTTCTTATTTGTTGGAGTAAAATGATTTATGGCATATTCGTTTAGGACATGTCAATTATAAAACATTGCGTAAGTTAATTAATTTAGAAGTATTGCCTAAATTCGAGTGTAATAAATCGAAATGTCAAATATGTGTTGAATCTATGTTTGTAAAACATTCTTATAAGTTTGTTGAAAGGAATTCAAATCTTTTAGACTTAATTTATACTGACATTTGCGATATGAAGTCGACACCATCTCGAGGTGGGAAAAAGTATTTTATTACTTTTATTGACGGCTGCACTAGATATTGTTATGTTTATTTAATAGTAAGGATGAAGCAATTGAAGCATTTAAGCAATACAAGAATGAAGTAGATAATCAATTGAATAA
>MDKI01219528.1:0-46766 GCA_005239505.1 Nicotiana paniculata
TAATACATATAGGATTAAGGTTAAGGTTATTTACTCCTAATTGGCTACTATAAACTAACAGCCCCGTTGATCGTTAGAGTACCATATGTCTTGTAGATGTGCCTAGATCATGTCAATCCAATTTTCAGAGAAGCCAAATTTCCTCATAACTGCTATTAGGAAGGTCCAGGATATTCTGTCATAAGCTTTTCATGTCAAGTTTTATTATAACATTGCCTCCTCTGTTCTTCTTGTTTACGCCCTGAGCAATCTCCTGAGCTAAAAGGATATTTTCTGTGATCAATCTTCCTTTCACAAAGCCACTTTGATTCTCTGATATAAGCTTCCCAAGAATAGGATTCAGCCTTCTGGAAAGGATCTTGGAGATAATCTTGGCTGCAAAGTTACTCAAACTAATAGGTCTCAAATCCGAGAAACTACTAGGAGAGTCAAATTTAGGAATAAGAAATAAATAAGTATGAGAAAAAAATTTAGTGAGCCTCCTGCCATTGAAAACAGCGTAAACAAAATCAGTGATATCTTCCTTAATGATATCCCAACATGATTAAAAGAATTTCCCATTATATCCATCCGGCCCTGCTGCACTATCAGGACTCATGTTGAAGACAACATCTCTAACCTCTTCTGTGTCAGGAATGGTAGTGAGACTTTCATTGTCATCACCAATTACACATTGAGGAATACAGTTGATGATATCTTGATCATTGAAGTGGTGATTGATGTTAAAGAACTGTTGAAAGTGATGGACGACTGCCTTGCCAATATTTGCATCCCCCTCAATCCAGTAGCCTCTATGGTCTTTAATTTTAAGAATTTGCAGCCTTCTCCTTCTCCCTCTGATGGTGCTATGGAAGTATTTAGTGTTAGCATCTCCTTCTTCAAACCAGTTCACGCTAGCTTTCTGTCTGACAATGTCATCCTGCATCCCCATCCATCTAATGTGCTCATCTTGACCTTTGTTTAGTTCAGTTCTGGTGGTATCATTACTGTTCATGAGATCCATTTGTTCAAGGTCCTTCATTTTGTTTTCCCAGTATTGCTTTTGGTTGAAAATATTGCTAATATCGTCTTTGGACTATTGAGTTAGTCTTCTGCTCAGCATTTTAAGCTTTTGTTGAAGTCTCCACATAGGATTTCCATTAACATGATTCCTCCACACTTCTTCAACTGCCTGCAAAAAAGTTGGTTGGTTAGTCCAAAAATTTAAAAACTTGAAGTATTTAGGCCCCTGCTGGTTAGTGTCCTTGCATTGAATTAGAATAGGTCTATGGTCAGAATCAATTCTAGCCAAGTGGTTGACAATATCGTTTTGAAAAATCTGGGACCAATCATCATTGATAAAAACTCTATCCAATCTCTTCCATATTCTTTTTCTTGGCTCCCAATTGTTACACCATGTGTATTTTGGGCCAACAAAACTCAAGTCCATCATACACAGTTATCCATACAGATACTGAATTCTAGACTTTTGTGCATTCTGTGAGGTCTTCCACCTTTTTTCTCATCCGGATCAAGAATAACATTGAAATCACCCCCGATGCACCATGGACCATTCACCTGAAGATTGGTTAACTCTAAACTATTCCATAACTCTCTTCTTTCTTCAGGAGTACATTTAGCATATACTGTTGTGATGTAGAGATCACTGTTGGCAGCCCTATATTGCAATTTGATAGTAAGTTGTTGTTTGTGGTTGTTCCGTATAGTAGTCATGTTGTTTCCTGACCACATGATCCAAATCTGACCATTCGAATTAGAGATACAGTGTTGATATCCAAGGAACCTCCTGCATCTTTCTATTTGATTAATACTAGCAAAAGGTTCCATAATAGCAACTAGTTCCACCTTATAGATGGAGATCAATTTTTTTAACCTTGGTAAGGCTTTTTTGGTATTCACTCCCCTAATGTTCCAAAAAATGGCATTTATCATGGAAACAGTTCAGGTTAGCATGAGTGTCCCCCTTTAGGAGGTGTAGTATCTTTGCTTTTGTTCTTTTTTCCTTTTTTCCTTTTCTTTTCTCTGAAACATATGATTTGGAAAGATTCATCCTTTGAATCAGTTTATATTTGATCTTCAGGAACCATTACTATCACCCTATTAGGATATGTCACCTATGTTTGTTAACTAGTCACATATCTATCTTGTTTTGAATTGGGTTCCATATTGAGATCAACTACCATCTCAATCCTAGGGAGATTTCGAATTTCAGAAGGCACACTAGTAGATTCATTGACATAATCACTTATCTTAAGGGCTCTTTTTTGAATTTTTCTGTTTTCAACATCTTCCCTCTCACTTTTATTGTCATTTTTTCAAATGGACTCTAGCAGATTTTCCTTTGTTTCAATGTCATTTGTATAGACTTTCTGCTCATGTATGTTAGTTTAGTTCTCAAAGGCAACCGATCCCTGTCAGTCTTAGCTTGATAGTTGATAGCCTTATTTTGTTCATTGAAAGCCTTAGCTTGCTCTCCCTGTTCACTAACATTAGGCTGCCCTTGATCATTCCCTGCATTATCAGTAGTGTTGTTCTGATTCAGGCTTTGAAGGGCCAAACTTATCTCTTTTTTTTTTGTTTCTTTCTCCTGCTAGAGTCATCGGATAAGTTGAGCATTGGTTTGAAAATGACTTTGGCTTTCTTCTTAGGGAGTTTACCATGTTTGCTTTTTTTGGTTTTTTTCCTGGATCTTTCCCTAATGTTGTTTGATGGATGTTGCAAGGGTTTATCAGATCCTATATCACTCTTTTGTTTTGGAGAAATTCTGTTTTCAGTCGGGTCATTTTTAACAGCAGAATGAGCTTCCAATTTGTTTCCAGATTCAGTCTGGTCATTGTTAACAGCACAATCAGCTCCCATTCTGTTTTCAAATTCTGCAGAATCAGAATCTCTATTTTGAGCTGTTTGTTTAACTGTTTCTCTGTTATAGGCAGTTCCGGATGCCATTTTTTGATCAGCAATTCCCCTGTTATTCTCATTCTGATTTTCAGCATTATTTTGAGCCTCTAATTCCCTATTATCAGTAGCTTTTTTTCCTCTCTAAAGCTCTACAATTAACCAAATTATGCCCCAACTTTCGACAGAAATTGCAGTATTTAAGAACACCCTCAAATTCGATTTTTTGCACGAATCCTTTTTGAGGTGCATCGTCATATATTTGACCAACATAGACAGAGTTCGGTTGGTCTTTAAGCAAATCGATTTCAACTCTTACTTTAGCCATACTAGGCCTTGTTCTTCCCTTAGTAGCTAAGTCCATTTCGAGGGGAGTACCAATTGCACTCACCACTTGTTTTACATAATTCCAAGTGTGAATATGAAAAGGTAGGCCAGGAAGAAGGACCCATACCGGAGCGTTAGGCAAGTCTTCCTCCGACTTGAAATCCGGCGACCATTTTTGAAGCCACATTTGCTGCCCTTCAATTTCGATAACTCTTTTAAACCAAACAGAATTAAATTCTTCTTCATTAGTGAAATCTAGGAACACATTATACATGTCGTAGACCCCAATCTTGGCATAGCCCTTAATCGATATTAACTCCTTGAATTTTGACCTAATTTTGTCAATTTGGGGCCTTGGTTTGAGGAATCTCCCAACAATTGTGAGTTTGCACTCCTCAGCCATAACACCATAGTAATCAGTTGCTTTAAATAGAACCGCCGGCATGCCGTTGTGCACTGTATGAGTCGCAATGACGGACTCTCTGCCATGGCGATTTGAGGGGTCCGTAGTACTCGAAGAAGAAATGACTTTTGTAGCATACGTTAATTTTGAGTCAATTGGATATGTGGGTTGATTCACCATGTTAGTAGGAGTCGTTTGCCCTCCCAGACGCGCCGGAGCGGCGCCGCCCGACGGGTCCATCGGATGGCGCGTGAGAGAGACGACGGTTATAATATAGCCGTTGGGGTTCAGTTGTAGTTTAACTCAAGAAATTTTTTTAATTCGAATATCTTGTCCACTCCAAGGCTACCTTGGTTATGCACAACTGATCCATGAATTTCTTTGTATCATTGTATGCCATTTTTGTTGACATTTGGACTACAGGTTTATTGTTTATAACCTCTGTATCTTTATATTTTTGTGTCTAGGTCTCTCCTCGGATAATATATAAATTTCCTTATTAAAAATAGAATAATGAGAGACACTATTGGCAAACCAACTAGACCTGAAGCCATGGTCAAGGACGCAAACGATCTTATTGAAATTCCTCAAAAGAACTAAGTAAAAATTGCGCGGGGCGCCCTATTTAGTTGCGCTCGTTTAACCTATACCTATTTTTTTAAAAATTTTAACTTGTACCCACTTTTTAAACAATTTCAGCCCCCTTTCTCCTCCTCCTTCTCCTCATTCGTTTTCTTCTTTCTTCTGCAGCTGTTGGTGCTGCTATGAAACTTCAGTTCATAAGAATGAATATTCTGCTGAAGATTAACGTTTGCTGCTTATGTACTTCGACCAACCTAATAACTTCCAAATAAATAAAGTTAAGAATGCTGAAGTTCAACAAATATAAACAAAAACTTCAGCTCCTAGAATACTGAAATTCAGCAACTACAAGACAAACTTCAACCCTGAAGTTCATCACAAACATAACAAAGCTTCAGCTAAAACATGCTGAAGTTCAGCAAATATAGAACAAAACATGCTAAAGTTCTGCAAATATCAGCTTATTTGGTGTTGCATCTTCTGCTGAAGTTTTTTGAAAAAGCTTTACGACAAAACTAATGAATCCAGAACAAAACTTCAACTTATTTAGTGCTGAAGTTTTTACAAATGAACTAAATAACTTCAACATCTTCTGCTGAAATTTTTGAAAAAGCTTTGTAAGTTCAACAAATAGAGAACAAAACTTTAGCTAGTAGAATGCTTATGTTCAGCCGTCTACTAAAATGCTGAAGTTTGCGTGATTGTATTTGCTACTCCAGGCCCGTATGCTTGAAGTTTAGGCGAAAAATGGGTACGCTTGTAATTTTTTTTGCAAAACGAATATAAGTTAAAACGTGACCCAAAAACGGGTATAGATGTAAATTGTCCACTACCCAGGCTGAAGCCTGAAGGATTTGCTAAAAATAAGTTCGCTAACAAGTCACTATTACTTTAATAGAGTCGACACCAAAGTTGGGGAAGTGCAGCCACTTTCTTTAAGGCATAGCTGAAGTTGATAAATTTTTCTAAGTCTAGCCGTTTCACTTTCACAGGAGTTTATATATACGGGTCAATGACCTTTCCGTATAAGTTTAAGAGGCAACTCATGTATTTTCTCATTAATCAAATACCAAACGCTATTCATTATGCAAAAGAAATTCCACTAAGCTAACCTGATCAGGCAATTGCAAGGAGAGGATATAGCAAAGATACTTTCTGTTTAACACTCTAAAAGTTACAGTCATGACCCTTTTGGGCAAAACCTGAATGACAAAGTTGCCCCGAGCCACTAACTGGTGGAAAATTATCCATCCAGTCAGAGAATTTAAATAAATGAGAAAAAGTTTCTAATAATACAAAGAGCAAGAAAAGAACTCTCTCTACTTCATAAATCAAAACCAGTAGAGTTAAATTTGCTCATTAAACAACCTAAAAGAGCTCACAGATGTATAGAAAATGAATGTCCCGACATTTATGAGGAAACAACACCCAACTTCTTTGCAAAGTCATCTCCATCATCATCATCATCCAGGTATTCGTCATCAAGGTCACCATTCTCACCTTCATCTAATGTGTAATCTTCACCCTCAACCGGCTCATAGTCATCATCGCCATCTACCTGATCATAGCCTTCGTCGTGGCCTTGAGCGTCTGCTCCTTCCACAATCATTCCTTCTTCAGCTTCAACTTCATTTGTACTGCGGCGCAAAGGAGACTGGTGATCTGCAGCAAGCTTAGATTCTTCCTTCTGCTGAATAGAAAGGCCAGACCCATTTTTTATGATAGCAGATTCCACCACATTCCCTGTAGTCATGGAAGTCATCACTGTCTGGCCTTTTCTTTCATGTTCATAGTCTTCGCTCCCGCCAGATGTCATACCAGCTCCACCCCCTCTTTTCCTCTTCAAAATCTCTTGCAGAGACATTGGTCCTTCAAATGATTGATCCTCCCCACTATCAAGCTTTTGGAACTTGCGCTTCCCCAGGTGTTGTTGCTCATTGAGATTTTGCTCATTGCTCTCCGCAGTTTTCCTAACTTTAAGTTCAACAAGACTTTTAGGACGCACAAAGTTGGAATTATTGTCATTTATTATATCTCTTCTTAGACGAGGACCTCTGTTATTTCTGTCACCATTACTGAGATCCTCTTGCACCCTTCCCTTTATTCTGTCTTGAAGCCTTCCTTGGTAAGAGGACAGCTGTGGCCTTTCTGAAGACAACCTACCACGATATCTTGCCCTATCCATTTCCCTATTCAACCGTAATTCAGCTCTGTCAGTCGGAGAAGATGACCTAACTGGAAGCTTTATTCTTCCTTGAAGGCGACCACTAAGAGAACTATCATGTGAAGGTACATAGTGTGCATCCCTCCTAGAACTCTTGTTGGCTCGATCCTCAACATTCTTTTCACTTGAAAAGTCATGACCAATGACAGATTTCAAACCATTACTTCTCCTATGCTTCGACAACCGATGTCTCAGATCTGACATTTTAACTTGTTCAGGTCTATCTACTGTACCATATCGTCTCCTTTCAAGATGAGCTGACCCCCCAGGTATTCTCTCAGAAGAAGCTATAGGCTGCTCCCAAGCATAGCGACTCTGTAGCCTGTCATATGAGTCATATCCATGCCCATCACGGAACATATCTCGGTCAATATCTGCCACTGAATCATAATCAGCAGAATGGCCCATGTCATATTCATTTCTCCCCCCATTGCTCCTTGTTCCACCATACTGATCTTCGTCATGATAATAATCTGAACCTCTTAGCTCATCGTCCACAAGAACATCAAAACCAGGAGAAGGCTCTCTTGAAATTTCATCATCCTTATTCTGCATGCTGCTGTGATCATCAAGGCCAATGGGCTGCTGCACCCAGTTGGGGCCACTGAGCAAATTGCCATTGGCTGCAGGAATACTTGTTGGCTTGTACCTGGTATTCTCTCTGTTTATGACAGAATTTGGTGGCAGTACCTTCTCATCAAAGGTATTTTCTTTCTTAGTCAGATGATTTTCCAGTTTCCAAACTGGTTTAGGTAGTACACTGGGCTTCGGATGATTTGTTTGCGGAAGTTTCTTCCCTTGCACAACATTTTGAACCCCACCAATTGCATTCTTAGCAGTTGGAGTTTCACTAGATGCAGTAGACACTGGAGGTTGTAAAGGTTTGCTAGAAATGGAGTTCGGTGCATGCATGAATGCACAGTTATCACCTTTTGAACAAATCCCTCTCTGGAAGAATACGCAGGGCACACCTTGTTTACTAGAAGCATAAGGAACCTGTGGCATAGGTGTAACAGACACCACTGGAGCTACAGAAGATCCTATAACAGTTGGAACTTGAGCTTCCAAAAATCCATCAAGAGGCTGTAAGGAGGTTAATAATGATCAATTGAATGATTAACTTGCCAAAACAGAGCAATATACATCTGCTAGTAAAAGTAGAAACTTTAAACGTACATGATAACAAGATACTTTGCGTATTTATAGCACAGAGATGATAAAAAGTCTAGAGCATGTTGAGACAGAAATAGTAACTCACAGGATGCCGGAATGCACACTTCGGGTTTAAGCAGTTTCCGTTCAACCAGTACCAGCAATCCCTTGGATTAAGCCGAGCCATGTCACTATGGCGGTACTCACACTCACTTCCCTGTTAACAAAATATTTAGTGCGTCAGCGGAAGTATATATAGATCCATGGAGGCGAATTAATTAAATTAGAACATTATATAGCATGGAGAAATGCACATAAACGTATTCACACAAAAAGGGACACAGATCCATAATAAAGAAAGATGCTAAGGCATCTGTGCAGCAATTGCTTTTTCCCAAACAGTTATCAAAAGAGAAATAAATGAGAAATAATTCAGTAATTGCACGTGTTGCATCAATTAACTTTGTCTTATATGATAAAAAGAATGACGCATACCTGCAGCCGATAGATTCAATTGCAAAACTAACAATCCGACAAAGAAAATAAATTATGAAAAGAGAAATAATTCAGTAATTGCACGTGTTGCAGCGATTAACTTTGTCTTATATGATAAAAAGAATGAGGCATACATGCAGCCGATAGATTCAATTGCAAAACTAACAATACGACAAAGAAATAAAGACAAATGTGATTGCCCGAATAAGATTATACGTGTTCCGGGAGGCATAAACCAATGCACTTATTGTCGGAATCCAAATCACCAACTTTAAACTCGCTACAAGATTGTCTATATCCAGTTTGACAAAACCATCAAAAAAGCCGCAGAAACAAAACAAATTTCGATCTAAGACGAAACAATTAAGCTCTTCTAATCCAGACAACACAGCAGCAGAAACCAAAAGAGTTCCACAAGAAGTTCAATAATCCCAAGCGATAGATAGTTTTATAATCGCAGCCACACAAACATAGCAGAAATTTAAAACAAATATCCAGCCACTAATTTTTGAGGCTAACTTTACATATATACCTTAAATCTTATATTATGTAGATAAATCGTTTGACATAAAAATTTACTAAAATAGTGCCAAGATTTTCTGACAAGAAGAATCCATTAAGCTGTAATCTCAGGAAATCAAGAAATAGTTCCTCATTCCAAATGTCAAAGAAAAACTACAGCCGCCAGATATAGGGTTTATTGATAACAAAAGCGGTAAAAGAAATCATCTAAAAATTTTATAAAAGGAATAGAAAACACAATCTTTATCTCTTGCAACTCAGATCCTCAACTAGCAGCCACACATTCACGATTTTTTTTTAATAAAAAAGGCACCAAATTCAATAGAATTAACACTTGATCGAGAATAAAAGGTATGTAGAAGAACCAAAAGCCAAAGATTATACCTTTTTGCAAGTGAGAGGAGAAGCGAGAAAATAGACACAATCGGTGTTTCTCTTGAGAGCTTCATCTTCAGCTGATGAAGTTGCCGGTGGCTGAGTTTGCAATTGCGGCAGTGGCGGCGTAGGGCCAACCATGGTGGCTTGGGTTTCTTGAATTTGAACCCTAAAGAGATCCTACAAAAATCTTGAGGGGTGGATCTAGGGTTTCCAGAGGCGGCGGCGCTCCGGTATGTACACCAAATAATGTGTGTTTGTGTGTGTAATTAACGGCACATCTGTGATGTGAATGAATAATTTGCAGGGTTTGGGTTTGGGTTTGGGAGATGAGAAGAAGATGAGGTAACGCTGCGTGAAGAGAAGGGAGGCTTTTTAATATCCAGGTGGACTGGACCTTCTTTATTTCTTTTTTTCCCTTTCTCTGCCCCTATTTCCTTTTTTGTTTCTATTTTTTGCTTCTTCTTGTGAATATGGAGTAGTAATTTCAACTTTCCTTAAAAGGTCGGGGAAAAAAAAAAAGACGAGAATTCATGCATCGTAGTTTCCTCTTTTGGAAAAAAGTTTAGTTTCTCCCATTCTTCCATCCTTTATACTTTATCCTAAAGTTTAATTTGTTATTAAGAAACTTAATAAAATTAATTACGACTAGGTAAACTCCTTGGCTTCTACAATTGAGGTGTAGAATTCAAAATTCATCAGTAATAACTTCTTCTTTTCCTTATCTGAAAATGGCATATTGTTTGTGCAGTGCAAAGACTTTGGCAGAGTAAACTTCAAATTTATGTGTTTGAAGGGAAAAAAAAGCATTCAATTCAAAAATGTAAAATAAGTGAGTAGTGAAGCCTAAATTCAGACTCAAATATTCAAAGTGGACATATAAATGTTGTGTATACAGTAATATATACGCTTGAATGAACTTGTATTATATTATCTGAGTATAGCTCTTGGGAGATAGATTAGGTGGGAAGATTGGTGGTTTTGCTCTAGTTACGTTCTGATAATTTATGAATGATTTTAAATGCTGATAAATAGATTATTGTTTCTTGATTGAGTGCAAATTCGTCCATTATTGCAATTGCATTTCTCTCTTAAGTTCAGCTTCATCTGATCATATACCAACAGTTTTAAAAAAAAAATCGTGTTAACTCTAAAGCAGTCTGATATAACTAATGGAATACAAAATTAGTTGCTAACTAATTCATTTGTTTAGCTGTTAAATATGATTAGTTAGGAGTTAGAGTTGGTTAATATGTTAGTTAAAAGGTCACGTGAGGTGCACGTGCGTAATGTGTATAAATAGCAGTTCCCTTCTCTTCTGCAGGGTAATGAAACAGTTACTTCCTCTTCTTCTTCACTTCTGATTTCTTCTTCATTAAGAAATGAGGAACTTCGATCCTCCATGCATGGCCTAATTCAACATGGTAACAGAGCTGGTGAATTGAAGAGAGCTCGTGCTGTGAAAATCGAGATCTGTAGAAGAGCACAAATCATAATTGTGTGAACTTCTAGCAGAGTTGCAGAAGTGTGTGAAGCAAGCTCGATTTCTGTAAAAATGGCGGTAGGAAATGAGATCTCTTCACTTGATCATAATCATCCTCTATATCTCCAACCAGGAGATGCACCTGGACTCATTCTAATTCAATTGAAGCTCACTGGACCGGACAATTACGCTTTATGGAGCAGATCTATGAAATTGGCTCTTCGAGGCAAAAGAAAACTAGGTTTTGTAGATGCATCGTGTGTCAAAAGCATGTACAGAGGAGAATTGGCAGAACAATGGGAGAAATGCAATGGTATAGTCCTGTCATGGATAGGAAGCACAGTTGCAACAGAATTGATGGCTAGCATTGTGTATGCCTCCAATGCTAAGAAGGTATGGAGTGAATTTGAGGAGAGATTTGATAGATCGAATTTAACTAGAATTTTCCATCTATGGACTGAGATTGCCACACTTAGGCAAGGAACAGACTCAGTTACTTCGTATTATTCAGAAATGAAGGACTGTTGGGATGAATTGGACGTGTTAACTCCACTTCCTTCTTGTGATTGTGAGGAATCACTGCCTTATGTGGTTCATCTAAGATCATAGAGGCTGCTGCAGTTTCTAATGGGACTGAATGAGTCGTACAACAATCTGAGAAGCAACCTATTAGCTTGGAGACCTATAATTTCTTTGAATGAAGCATATGCAACAATCTCATAGGAAGAAAGACAAAGGTTGTTAGGTGTAGTTGATGGCAATAAGGAGCCATTGACTATGCTGGCAGGGAAGACTTATCAAGGTTTTAGACCTAAGAAATCTGGTGTAGTATGTGAGCATTGTGGTTACAAGGGACATTTGAAGGAGAATTGCTACAAAATTGTTGGTTACCCACAGGATTTCAAGAGCAAAAAGAAAGGACCACAAGCTGGTGGATTCAGACCCTTTGCAAATTCAATAGTTGCAGGGAACAACATGAAGATACCAGAGGGACAGGGTCAATTCTTTACTGAACAGCAATACAAACAAATACTGGATATGTTGAACAAGACAACTTCTAGTGGTGTATCAGATAACATCGCAGGTAATATGGCAGATATGTCTTCAATGTTATCCAATAGTCTTAACTGTGAATGGATAATAGATACAGGGGCTTCTCACCATATTACACCATATAGAGAGTTGCTAACTATTTTTAGATCACTGAAAGAACAAAGTAATAGTAGAGTACAAGTTCCTACATGTGGTAGAGCTGAAATTGCAAGCATAGGAGATGCAGTAATTTTGGGAAAATACAAGCTTGAGAATGTTCTGCATGTACCAGACTTTAAATTCAATCTGCTTTCAGTGTCCAAGATAACAAAGCAGCTGTGTTGTGTGGCACTATTCTTTCCTAACTTTTGTGTGTTTCAGGGACTCTTCAATGGGAAGGTTCTGGGGATTGGTAAAGAAAAGGAAGGATTATACATTTTACAGGAAGAATAACAACTGCAGTAGGAGCAACAATACACAAAGGTGAGGATTGTGGAAGGCTGTGGAATTAGAGACTTGGACATCCATCCATCGGATCTATGCAACATATTTCAGAGGTAAAAAATAAGATAGACACTGAACAATTGAATTGTTGTGAAGTTTCTCCTTTGGCTAAGCAAAGTAGGCTGAAATTTCCTGTTAGTAATAGTAGAGCAGACTGTGTTTTTCAATTGATGCATCTTGATGTGTGGGGTCCATATAGAAAGCCTACATATGATAAAAATATTACTTTGTTACCATAGTTGATGACTACAGTAGATACACATGGATATGTTTGATACAGTCTAAATATGAAGTGATTGTAGTGCTGAAGAATTTCTTGGCTTTAATAAAGAACCAGTTTGATAAAACTGTTAAAGTTCTTAGATCAGACAATGGTAGTGAATTATTCAATTCAAAGTGTGATGAATTATTAGCTTCTTATGGAATAATGCATCAAAGTAGCTGCCATACACTCCACAACAGAATGGGGTTGTGGAGAAAAACACAGACACATACTAGATGTTGCAAGAGCCTTGGCATTTCAGAGTTCAATGCCTATGAGATTTTGGGGAGAATGTGTGAAGACTGCTGTATAAATGATTAACAGGCTACCTTCCAAAGTATTGCAAGGAAGCAACCTCTTTGAATTGCTGTATGGGAAGCCCCCTCAACTGTCTCATCTAAGAATATTTGGATGTCTTTGTTATGCTAGCGGACTACCTAAAGGTGACAAGTTCACTTCGAGGGCCAGGAAGACAGTTTTTATGGGATATTCAGAATCACATAAAGGATACAAGTTGTATGATCTTGAGGATCATCAAATATTCATTAGTAGGGATGTCCAGTTCAAGGAGTCACTATTTCCTTTCAAAACTGGACATTCAGATGAACTAATTGACTTTCACTTGTTTAAAGATAATGCTGATGCAGGTGTAACTCAGTTGCCCATGAGGGAGACTCATGGTACATATCCAGCAATTGCAGGACATGAAGAAACAAGACATACAGGATATGCTGAACCAGCAGCATACAACTCATCCCCTATGACAGCAATGGATCATCAACAGGAGGCTGAATACCAATAGGAGGCTGAATACCAGCAGGAGCATGATGATGGTGATCCAACTATTGAATCAGTTCAAATAGAGTTGCAAGTAGATGATTCAACTACTAATGGATCTTCACAGCCTGTGGATCATGGTTCAGCTCATGAGAGACCATGCAGAACAACTAGACCACCAATATGGCTAAGGGACTACATCACTACTGGAAGATCAAGAGCACAGTGTTCTTATCCTATTTCCCATTATATGACCTATACAAATCTTCATCCCAACTACCAAGCTTACTTGGGATCTTTCTCTACCTCCCTGGAGCCTAAGTCATTCAAAGAAGCTTTAAAGGATCACAATTGGATACTAGCTATGCAGTAGGAGATTGATGCTTTGGAAAGCAACCAGACATGGGAGCTGGTTCCCTTAACTGAAGGGAAGATTACCATAGGTTCTAAATGGATATACAAGATTAAGTATAAGGCTAATGGTGAAGTAGATAAATACAAAGAACGCCTGGTAGCAAAGGGATACACATAAAGAGAAGGCCTAGACTATCATGAGACTTTCTCTCATGTGGCTAAGATGGTGACAGTAAGAGCTGTCATTAGTGTAGCAGCCTCACAAAATTGGTGTTTATACCAGATGGATGTCAACAATACATTTATTCAAGGTGATTTATAAGAGGAGGTCTATATGGATCTACCACAATGATTTCATAGCCAGGGGGAGTACAAGGTGTGCAAGCTTTTGAAATCCTTATATGGTCTCAAAGCATCTAGACAGTGGAATATCAAGCTCACTTCAACATTGGTGAAAACAGGATACTGCCAAAGTCCACACGATCATTCATTATTCACTAGAAGAGAGGGAGACAAAATAGTGATCATTCTAATCTATGTTGATGATCTTCTTATTACTGGGAACAATAAACAACTCATTGAAGATGCCAAGCAGACTCTGAAAAGTAACTTTAAAGTCAAGGATCTTGCAGAGCTTAGATATTTCTTGGGGATTGAAGTGTTGCGGTCCAAACAAGGCATACTCCTCAATCAAAGAAAGCATGCCTTAGAGCTGATCTCAGATGTGTGACTTAGTGGAGGCAAGCCAGCTTCAACATCAATTGAAGAAAACACAAGGCTCACAACTGTTGAATTTGACAAGCTAACTAGGAAGACTGATGATCCTGTACTGGAAGATATTTCAAGCTATCAAAAACTGGTGGGAAAGTTGATTTATCTTACTATCACCCGACCAGATATTTGCTTTACAGTACAAGTGTTGAGCCAGTTCATGCAGCAACCAAAGAGGTCACACTGGGAAGCAACTTTAAGGGTGGTGAAGTATATCAAAGGCAGTCCTAGTCCTGGTTTGGGGATATTTTAAGTTGCAAGCCAATCACTCAATTGACTGCCTACTGTGACTCCGACTGGGCAACTTGTCCTAATACTAGACGCTCAGTTACATGTTATGTCATTAAGCTAGGGGATTCCTTAATCTCATGGAAAACTAAGAAGCAACCCACAGTCAGTCGAAGTTCAGCTGAAGCAGAATATCGGAGCATGGCAGCTAGTGTTGCAGAGACCATGTGGCTAGCTGGATTACTTCAAGATCTAGGAGTACTGATATCCAAGCCAATTAAACTACACTGTGACAGCAAAGCAGCCATTCAAATTACTGCTAATCTTACCTTCCATGAGCGTACCAAGCACATAGACATTGACTATCATTTCGTCCAAGAAAAGGTAAAGGAAAGGCTCATTGAAACCATCTATGTTGCTGCACGATCACAACTGGTTGATCTCCTCACAAAAGGATTAGGTGTTAAGCAACATCACCTTCTCTTGTCCAATCTAGGAGTGCTCGATGTCTTCCACCCTCCAGCTTGAGGGGGAGTAATGGAATACAAAATCAGTTGCTAACTAATTCATTTGTTTAGCTGTTAAATGTGATTAGTTAGGAGTTAGAGTTGGTTAATATGTTAGTTAAAAGGTCATGTGAGGTGCAATGTGTAATGTGTATAAATAGCAGCTCCCTTCTCTTCTGCAGGGTAATGAAACAGTTACTTCCTCTTCTTCTTCACTTCTGATTTCTCTTCATTAAGAAATGAGGAACTTCGATCCTCCATGCATGGCCTAATTCAACAATAACCCTCACTAATTTGTTATGATGATAATCTTTTCCTTTTTAACTTTGATGTTGCTCCTAATAATACTAGTTTGAAACCAACTACACATTAATAAAGAAGGGAATTGATGAAACTTACACCGAGAGATGAAATCGAAGAGAGATAATGAGCTCAACAACTTCTTCTTTGATTCAACTAAGAGGGAAAATGAAAATTAAATTTCCTATTCCATTAGCTCTTCTCTATATATGCAACTCACTCTAACCACTAACTAACCTCTAACAGCAAACACACGTGTAAGTAGTTGCTAACTTTTAAGTGTTACAAATACATCAACTAACTTAAGTCATTTACACTTTACTACCTTGGGCATTACATGCCTAGTCTCATTAGTTCCCCTCAATATGGAGGGCACAGAGATGTTAAGGAACCTCGACTTGGAAACCAAATACTCGTAATGTGGTCTGCCAAGTACTTTTGTTAAAATGTCTGCTTGTTGCTCCCTTGATTGCACTTGTCTTGGCTCCACACTCCTATTCTAAACCTTCTGCCTTATAAAGTGATAGTCGATTTTTATATGCTTTGTCCTCTCGTGATAAACTAGATTCTCATCAATTTGAATTGCTACCTTGCTATCACATAGCAGAGCCACATGCAATGCTAAGTGAACTCCCAATTCACTGTACAATCTAATCAACCAAATGACTTTTGATAACGCATAGGGCATACTTCTATATTCAGCTTCTGCTGAACTTTTGGAGATTGTTTTGTGCTTCTTTAATTTCCAAGAGATCAATGAGTCTCCAAACTTTACTAAATATCATGTCACAAACCTCTTGGTGTTTGGGTATGAGGCTCAATCATCATCACAATAGGCATTAAGAGTGTTGCTCGATTGCTTGACAGTAGGAGTCTCATTCATGGTTCTCTCTTGATGTACTTCATTATCCTTAGTACTGCCACCATGTGAGACCTATTAGGTTGTTTTGGGAATTGACTCAAGGTTTGCACATCAAAACTTATGTCTGATCTTGTCATTGTAAGGTATTATAATTTTTCTATCAACCTTTGATATAATGCAATATCATCCAATAGTTTATGTTTCTTTTCACCAACATGATCATCATATTTTTTGCTTGTCAACTTAGTTGCACTCTAGAGGGGTCCATGCTGGTTTGGCTCCCTCTAGTCTAGATATTGATGTAAGCTACAATGCATATTTCCTTTGATTCATAAGTATTCCTTGCTTGGATCTTGCAAACTCTATGCCTAAGAAAAACTTCAATTTCCCCAGATATTTTATTTTAAAGGCTTTTTGCAGAGTATTATTTGTCTCCAACATCAAGTCATTATCATTGCCTGTGATTAGAAGATCATCAATATACATAAGCACCACTGCTATCTTCTGCCCAACCTTCCTGATTAAAGAGAGTGGTCTAGTTGTATTTGTACAAAACCTGACTGCACTAGTGCATCTAGGGGTGTCAATGGTTCAACCAGTTATTTTATAAAATTTGTACCATACCAATTTTTCGATTATCCTATTATGTATAACAAAATAAGACTTTTCAAAACGTTCCCAATCATGTCGGTTGCTCTTTGGTGTCGGTACGGTTCAGTTAATTTTTGGTTATTTTTTAATGTCATGTAAAAGTCACTAGTAGAAGTAGAATGCAATAACATACATACTTTGATAGGTCTTTGTAAACTCTCTAGACATTTATATTGTTTAAAGGGTGATGAATTAAGAAAACATGAAAGATGACCAGAGTTTAGATCCATCTACTATTCTATTGCAGCGTAAAAGAAACTAAGCAAAGACAAAACAAATATATATCACACTAGCGAAAAGATATTAACCAAGTTGGGACAAGAATAAAGTCTATAAAAGATTCATTATTCAAATAAATAAATCTAAATCATACGAAAGAAAACATATTCAATACATTGCAATTTGCTACTCATAATCGCTAGAATATCTTGTGTCTTGCTAGTGAATACGCTGAAAATAATTTAATTTTAATAGGAGTAGCATATTAGGTTTGGGAATTAGGATTTTAGTTTAATTACTTGTTCGCTTGTAACCGTTTTCATAATTACAAGGCCCAAGGAAAAATTTAATGCTTTATTATTTTTAAACTTAATATATAAATATATTTTCCACATGTAAATTTATTTGGTACGCTTCAGTATCTTTTTAGTTTATTTTCATAAAATAAAATACCTACCTTAATTATCGGTACAGTTATAGATTTATATAAAGACCTATGATTTTATTAAAAGAAACCTGAAAATGGGTTCGGTACAGTATAGTCTAGACAGTTTAGTTGGTTTTTAAATATCCATTGACACCCGTGTGCATCCACCAGTTTCACATTCCACTATCTTGATGCTTGTTTTAGTCCATAAAGGGACTTGAAAAGCTTGGTTATCATACTGACTCCCCATTGTTGTGAAAACCTTGAGGAATTTGTACGTGCGCTTCATCATAGAGATCTCCTTACAGGAAGACATTTTTCACATCTATCTGATGGATGCGCCAGCCTTGAACTGCTACAATAGAAAGGACCACCCTTACTGTAACCATTTTAACAATTGGGGAAAAGGTCTTCTGGTAATTAAGGCCCTCCTTTTGATTATATCCTTTAGCTACAAGCCTTGTCTTGTATATTTCAACTATTCCATCTTTCTTATACTTTACTTTATATACCCATTAGCAACTTATTGACTTCTTACAGGGTGGTAAAGGCACAAAAATCCAAGTCTATTATCTTTAAGTGCAGTCAATTATGCCTTCATTACTTTAATCCATTTAGGATCTTTGGATGCCTCACTAAAAGAGTTAGGCTCAACAATTGCTAAATAGGTTGTGAGGTGACCCTGATATTTAGAAGAAATGCCTCTATAGGTCAGGTACTTCCCTAATGAATACACATAGGAACTAGATGCATGTATGTCCACATAGTCTTTCATCCATAATTGTGGAGATTTGCCCCTAGTGGATCTCCTCAAAGAAGTATCAAATTATGAGCATGATGATTAACATTGGGGTGTGCAAATTTAGCTCCATCTTCATGATCCATGTCTGCATTTGCAGTGTCACCTGCAGGATCAGTGACGAGCTCAAAACACAAACTTAAATTATGCTCGCTAGTCAAAGATAGTATAATATAATATCATATCCACAAGGATTGGAGTTAAATAATATTTTCGTAGTTTCTAGCTTGATTGCTATCTAAGAGAATAAACAATTGATATTTATATGATTAATAACTAAAATTAACTAAGAATCTAAAGCTATTGACTAATGACTATCACAACAAAGGTAAGCTTAGGAAGTTATTTAGTGGGAGAACATATGGGTTTATAGGATAGGTGCAAGATACTTGTTTGGAATCTAACTCTAGGTAATTCAAGTTTAATGTTCAAGTGAGTCTCTCGAATTCACTTAATTATTAGTTCAAACATTTAGTAGAAACTCATCTCTCGATTAAGTCTCAACCTCACAAGATGAACCAATTTAAGCATGTGAAGATATGCAAGAATGCATAGTAGATTGGTCTTTAGAAGAACCTCTCTCGATTATTTTTCTAACTAGGTTTAATCAATGATTCAATTAGCCTCTTTCGATTAATAAGAAGAATTAATGAACTCACCCAACAATATAATACAAAGATATCACAAGTTAAGCCGCTCTCGATTACATGAACTAGTGAATATAGGTGCAACAATTAAATTATCCAAAAATGCTTTAATACATAAAACTAGAATTATAATCCACAAATAATTATCAATACACCAAATCCATCAAATTCTAAAGAGAACTACTCCATATATATGGAACAATTCATCACAAATATAATTAAAAGATAGGAAAACATAAATTCGATCCAAACTCGGGTCTTGAGTGAGGAAGGAATGATGAAATCTTTGTGCTCGTGTTCTTCCAACTCCTCCTTAGCCTCCTTAGGTCGAATATGCGTTCAAAGTACTGAAAATAATGTTTTCCCATGTATTTATACCAAGTAGGGCCGGCCCAGATGAAATCACCTTCTCCTAGCCAAAATTAGATTTTCACTCTGTAAAAATTGCACATATGGGGCGATGCGCTATGCGGGGAATTAGTGGGGAAATCTAGAGAGTTGATTCTGACAGGCAGCAGAGATTTGGGCAGCCGTGGCGCGCCACGTGCCGCGGTAGTGAACTTTTCTCAGACGGATTTTTGTGCGTTTTGACGTCTAGACTTGGTCCTCGACCTCCGAACACGATCCCGGCTTAATCCTTCGGGCCTTTACTCAGACTTCAAAGCTCCAAAACACTCGAATTCATTCCATAAAATCTACATCACTCGAAATCACTCCTACAAGGCATAAAACACATAATAAGTGCAGACCACTATCAGTTAAAGCTCAAACATGAATAAAGTGCAGTAAATTAGAGTGCAACAAGCGACTAAAATACGTAATTATAGCCTACCATCAACATCCCACACTTAAACAATTTCTCGTCTTCGAGCAATCCAACTACACTTCACAGAGAATACGACCTTTTTCACAACTGTCATAACTCATCACACTAAGAGTATTTAAAATAGATTAAGCACAATACTGTAACATCCTCGCCTCAAGATTTGACTCACAAGCACTACACATTATTTATAACCCGCTCACTTACTCTAACACAGAGGTCAATCATTACCTTTCCTTCATGAATTAAGTGCCCTCACACAACAATAGAGAGTAGTTCCACACATAATAAAATTTAAGAACAATTAGGAACTCAAGATAGAAAGAATTCACTTACTCTCTGAACAACATTCACAAAATATATACCATAGGCTTGCCCGTAGTGTACTACTCTACGAATTGAGCTCATTCAGTTAAGGATCAAATAGGACTTTAGTGGGTTGTAATATAGTGTCACGACCCAAATTCCCAACCCACGGGATCGTGATGGCGCCTAAAATAATTAAAACATAATACCAGGTCTAATATTATCCAATAAATGAATCCAGAACAATATGTGAAATAATGAAACGAAACTCGAAACTAATACCAATGTCTAGCTACCCAGGACTTAGAGTCACAATTCACGAACTACTAAAGAATACTACAAGTATTTGGCTGAAAGAAATATATATCTTTTTTGAATGAAATAAAGCGGAAATCTAAATAATGTAGAGAAGACTCCAGAAATCTGTGGACACCAGCAGATCTACCTCATGTCTCCGTACGAATGCTCAGGTACTACTCGATAACTCAACTCTGGCCGGAACCTGGATCTGCACAAGAAGTGCAGAGTGCAGTATAGGTACAACCGA
This sequence comes from Nicotiana paniculata, assembly GCA_005239505.1. NCBI lineage: Eukaryota > Viridiplantae > Streptophyta > Magnoliopsida > Solanales > Solanaceae > Nicotiana > Nicotiana paniculata. The sequence continues at coordinate 20,474 of MDKI01219528.1, forward strand.
CCCCATGTACTGATAAGTGCCAAGCCTAACCTCGACGAAGTAGTGACGAGGCTACGGCGGGGCCTTTATAACATAACCTGGATACAATGTATAATAAAGCAAGAAAGGAATAATAAACTAATTAAACAGTAACTTGAAACAATTAATAAAACAACTCGGTTAACTTTTTCCAGATCTCAGCTATAACCAATCCTCACGAAAATTTCCAAGTTTCAATTTAAAATAACGGTAAAAACGGAGTATGGGAACAATAGAATAAACCAGTAAGTTTTCCAGTCTTTATCATATAATCAGTAAAACATGAATATCCTCCCTTATTTCTCCTTGTTGCGGCGCGCAACCCGCTCCCATCTGTCCACCTTATTTCTCCTCCCTATATATATCACCCATATTTCTCCTGTTGCAGCGTGCAACCCGATCCCACCTGTCTTCCCTTATTACTCCTTGTTGCGGCGTGCAATCCGCTCCTACCAGACAATCACATCTATTTATTTATAAAAAGATTTCATAATTTAGGTCAAACCTTTCACGATATTTAGGTCTCAATAATTGTAAGCCAAAAGTTGTACTATTCGTGAGCTTCATCAATTATCATTTCACAATGAAACCAACCGGAGTGTATCGCAAAACACTGTCAACCAGCTCAACCCTTTTTATACCACAATGAAGCCAAGGGATCAACTAACACTTCCAGAATATGTGAAACAATATTTAACAACAAGTTGATGAAAACAAGTAGACATGGAGGCATCGAAATCACGAAAACAATCAAGACATGAATATAGTGAATTGGAAACGGGGAAGGGAACATGCTAAATAGATAGTTTGGTGGTGCATAGATACTTGTCACCTCACCTATACACCACACACATGAAATTTCACATAGCATTTAAGTTGGGGATTCCTATTCCCTCAAGTCAAGGTTAAACCAAACAATTACCTCGATCTCACAAGCAACTCACTGCTCAAGCACAACTTTTCCTTTAGAATTCACCTCCAATCCACTCGTATCTAATCACAATTAGTTTAGTATCATTAATTATTACTAAAGGAACTAACTTAAATGCAAACTATGATTTTTCTTAGTTTTCCCATCCAAAGACAAAAATCGACCCCGGGCCCGCTCGGTCCAAACTCGAGGTTCGGACCAAAATTCGTTTATCCATTCTCCCCCGAACCCGGATATACAATTAGTTTTTGAATCCAACCTCAATTCGAGGTCTAAGTTCCCAAATTTCGAAATTCCTAAGTTCTACCCAAAAATCCCATTTTTTCCATGAAAACTGTAGATTCTAGGTTGAAATCATTGTTAAAAGTTGCAAGAGATTAAAAGGAATTATTTAGAAATCACTTACCTATGATTTGGAGAAGTTTGGGTCTTTGGAAAATCGCCTATGGAGGCTTAGGGTTTGAGAGAATTGAAAAATGGGTGAAAATCCCGTCTAAGTCCCAACTTAACAGGCTGCGGTTATCACAAATGCGACTACGAACCCATTGAAATTTCTATTGCCTTTGCATTTGCGACCAAAATGTCGCATTTGCGACTTCTGGGCTTGCTGGGCAGTCTTCGTATTTGCGAAGTAAATCTCGCATTCGCGATACAATGTCTCGCAATTACTAGGCATGTTAACTTCGCAATTGCGAAGCCTGATCTCACAATTGCGAGATCAGAGGCCTGGACTAGACACCATCTATGAATTTTTTCTAAGTCTAAACACTCCGTGGCCTATCCGAAACTCACCCGAGCCTTCGGGGCTCCAAACCAAACATGCACGCAAGTCTAAAAACATCATACGGACTTGCTTGTTGATACCCAATTTTTTTTCAAATTATTTGTAACTTGCATATATACCTTCAAAATCAGTTTTTATAATAATTGGCATTTTTTCTATAATTTTTCCACATTTTATTAATTTATTTTTAATTTATCCAACATTTTATTTCCGATAATTAATTACAAAATTGCATTACAAATGATTTCAAAAGCATTTCTTGACTTAATATATTATTTTATATCCTATTGAGACCAAATTATTTCACAATTAGTCAGATTGGCACTCTTTGGCTATAATTGCAATAACTTTGCAATTATAGCCTAATCATATGTTTTATGCTATTTTGGACCAATAATTAGTCATTTTATATATTAAATACTTATTAATCATTTTAATTTATTTACTAAGCATCAATTTTATTTTTTTACAATTATCAGCTATTTTATAAAGTGTATTTAATAGTTAACCACTCTCTATTTAAATTCTACCCTAAATCCAACCAGACCCCTAACCCAATTTAATAAACCACAGACCCAAGCTCAATGCACCATACCACCCGGCCCAATCCCTCACTCAATCTGAACCGTTGATTAATTTCAATCAACGGTCCAGATCCCCCTTACCATAAATAAACCTAAATACTACCCTTCCCCCTTCTCATTTCCCCCTCACTCTCCGACGTCTCAATCCTCTCATCTCTCTCAACTCTCTTGTCTCCTCGACTCCCTCTGCTAAATCTAGCCCCCTTCTCCGGCCGTCTCCTTATCGGAAAGCATGGTGGTTTCACCACCCACAGCCTTGTGGCTCCCTCCTTAACGTGTGTCACTGCTCTTGAAGCCCTCAAGTGAACCAGAGGCGGTTCATTCACCTCCTATGATCTCATGCCATTTTTCCGGCCATCCATGGCCGTCCGAGTAAGATCTACCACTTTTCGGTTGAAACCGGTAATATTTTGAGTTTTTCTTCTCCTTTCTGGGTTCTCTTTGGAAACCCTAACCTTAGACCTTCTGACCCTTTTAGATCTGTAACAGATCTATGCCTTTTATGAGGTCTTTCCCTGATTTCTTTAAAGAGTTTCCTGTTCCCTGAACGGTTCTTCATATTTTTTAAAACAAGGTTTTCTTTTTGAAATCCTTTACAAAACAATTCTTTTTCTGGGTTCTTAGTATTATTTCATGACTTTATCATGTTTAAACGTTACTTGAGCCTTTCCATTTCTTTTGAGTAATTTTTGATAAAAATTCCCAAATTTCTTGATTCAATATGTGACTCCGAGTTTATTTGCAATATTGTTTTACATGTTCTAGTATAACTACTCTGCCTTCATGATTATTGTGTGATTTTGTGATTTTTGCCCTATGCTTGCTGTTAGGGTTTCTGATACCTTGTCACTTTTTCCTAAATCATGATTGTCTGCTGGGTTCTTTAATTATTTGTTGTGTTCTGATGTGAATCCCTAATTGTGTGATTAGGGTTTCTGATTTTTGCTTAATATGTATTCCGTTTAAATCAGCAACGTTGTTACTATTTTGAATCTTTGAATAACTGTGATTATTACTTTATTGATTTTACACAATAGTCCCTATTGATTTCGAGTATTTCTTTACATGTGTGATATTTTCTTGATTGATACTGATTCCCTGTGTTTTGAATCTCACTCGAGATTTTCTTGTTGATTTCCAGAATTATCTCTTGCCATATTTCTATGAATAAACCCGCTGTCAATTAGTTCTTATACACTTTGCTTAATTAGGATATTCTGTATTTAGTCTTAATCACATGCTCTATACTTTTACTACTACTTATATGTTAAAATCAGCTTCTCAATTAATTTCTTTCCTTGTTTATCACTGTTTGTTACCGTTGAACATTGACTCTTTAATTAAAGGGAGTACTTATACTAATTTGATTCTAATTAGAGTTTATTTCTATAATTATGATGAACTATTACTTGTTACCATATTTTTCTGCCTATTTTCAAACTATATATACTTCACTCTTTCATTATCAAAAGATACGAACACACACACACAAGCATACTCATTTCTCTCTCTTACTTTCCTATACATTCTCTCTTGCTTCTCTTATTGACTACTGGCTACTCAGTCGGCTGAAAGCCAAGACTGAGTAAGTTGCTGCTCTACTGTTCTATTGCTCTAATACATTGCTGCTCTATTGCTCTGCACACTACTGTCACATTACTCTACTTCCCTGCACACTACTGTTCTATTCTCTCACTCTAGACTGGTATGTCTTCTATTTGATTTACAACATCCAAAACAACATGTTTTTATTCGTATTGCACTTTCTCTTATTTCTTTTATGCTTTTACTTATGGTTCTTCTGTTTACCTTGCTATTAGCATGCCTCTTTGCTAGTTCATTGATGTGATTACCCTTCCCTTATTTCAGCATGTCTACTGCTTCTCCTACTTGTTTACTACAATTCTGCCTTGCTCCCTAACCCCAGTACATAATCAGCATGTATTCATGATACCCCTAGCTACTAAGTAATCCTGAACCCCTTCCCGTAACTTAATGTGTGAACCCGTTTGGCATCCCTCAATCTAATGTCGTTAAGCTCCTGGCATGAACATTTTGTGATAGAATGTGTTGTGACTGTTTAAGTCCTGTAATACTTTCTCTGATGTCTACCAGTGTGCAAAATGTGCTTTCACATGTGAACAACTTGTCCCCAATTCCTCTTTCCCCTGTTTGTGTTTATGTGTGCTATTCTGATTCTGAGATTGTCCTACTCACCTTCTTTCAAACTGGTTTTCACCAAAGCAAACTCTTATGTCACTTTCCAAAATCATTTTCAAACTGTTTTTCAATTCAACTCTTTTCTAAACTATATCAAGTACTCTCACATACTTTTAGAAGTCTAGGTTCTGCCCCCTTAATGTGTGACTGCTTAGGGATCCTTATGAGCTCCCTCTGAACTCTAACACATTAAAGTTGGCTCTTCCACATTGCACTTACTCAAATTTGGTTATGACTCTGGGTGTGAGCACTGTCCGGGATCCCTTGAGATCCTTAGGAAACTCTGACACACCTGGATCATGTGAAAGGTTGTGAATAGAATGGCAATGATGCATTATGGAGATTCTTGGGCCTACTATGGAAGGCTCCCTATGGTTAACTTATTCTTTTCCTTTTAATTAAGTAATTCATATTCAGAAGTTTGTAATAATTTGTAAAAATGATTCTGGGGTTGGACAGTGGAAATGGGTGATGATATGCATGCTATAGTGTAAGTATGGGTAGATATCATGTTTTTTTCTAGGTTTATTTTTTTTATATGCGCACTAGTAACCATGTCTAGGAATCAAGTATGCCATGCATTTAGATACCATGTCACTTAGGTTCATACATCTGCTTTTCTTTCAGCATGTCATCACTCCTTGCCTTCACTTAGAAATCATGTTCATAGGATCAGTGATAACAATAAAAACTGTTACCATTTGATTCTGTCCATATATTCTGAAAAAATGTAGTCTAGATCATGCCTTAGAACAAATGTGTTAACAAATATGCAAGCATGCTATACACGTAAAGATCCTATTCTAGGTAAACAACAATTAAAATCTGTCACCTGTGTTATTCCTGAAACTGTGCCTAATGCTGTGATTCAATGTGTATTTAGAGATCCTGTTTTAGCAACTGCATATGCATCATTCTGCATTAGACATCATGTTATAGAATCGTACTCATTTAACTACACTTAGTCCAAATATAAATATATAAAACAGTCCTCCTATTCTAACAAACTGGTAATTAGTCTCTGAATGCTTGTAACACCTAGAACTGCACGTTATTAGGTGTAACGACCTGAAATTGTCATCAATTCTGAATAACTGCTACCCGCCTAGGCAAGTCTTAGGTAATCAGCCATAAAGAAATAAAAACCAGAACTGCCTTTTGTGATTAGTGTTCAATTGTCAGCAGGTTTAAAATCAGTAGGAAAAACTGATTAGGACTTCCTCTCTGAGTTATGAAATAAAAGGCCTGTTTCTTTGACATTTTTAAATCACCTAGATACCATGCTTTAGGATTCTGAATTAATATGGACCTTAGTTGTGTATGAGACATGTTGTTTATGTGTACTGTGTGTGGAGGAATACTTGAGCCTTTATCTACTTTCCATGCTTTCCCTTTATCTGCAGTCCTACTTGTTTTGTTATCTGTCGCCCTAGAATTTTTACCTTTAAAACCTGAGGGTCTGCCTAGCACCTCCCTTTAGGATAGGAGTCCTAATTTTCTCCGGGACTAATAGGAAGGGTCGGGTAATAGCATGCAATAGAGTTCGTGACTAACACGCACTTTAATTACCTTCACGGGATGGGAAAGGGTAGAATATGGATATGATGACCGGTGCGCTAATACCACGTGTAGTCCCTCTTCGAGGAGTGTCATACCGGGTATTTCATTGATGTGATCCATATTATAAACAAACCTAGGAACCCCTTTATTCCCATAAACATGCTTAGATTGTAATTCTTTTCAAAATCTGGCTTTAACTTTAACTATTTCTAAACCTATGTGTGCTTAAGACTTAAATCCCCTCTTATTTGAGCCTTTATTTGTTTGTTTGCTAAGCCTTGCAAATTCACAAAAGTTGTTTGGCCGGGAACTACGCTTGTGGATCCTGAGGGGTGCCTAACACCTTCCCTTAGGATAATTTCAAGCCCTTACCCTATCTCTGGTTAACAACGTAGTTGTAAATGAACCCATTTGGTATCCTAACGCACATTTAAAAATCGTTAGGTGGCGACTCTCAAACACAAACTCCTTTCCCAAAAGGAAAGATTTGTCTCAACAGAATGTCTTAAACCCGATCTCCGCGAGGAAAGAGGAGGCACGACATTGCTCGTGCGATAAAATCACAAAAATAACATTTAAAACTACGAATTCAACCTCAAAACTCATGATTTTATCAAGAACACTTCAATTTCACTATTTTCTCAATCGGATGTCCGAATCACGTCAAATCAATTCCGATTCTCACCAAATTTCACAGATAGGACTTACATATCATAAAAAATCTGTACCGCGCTCCAGAACCAAAATATGGTGCCGATACCAATGATTTAAAATATTAATTCATTTCTTTATTTCCTTAAGAATCCAACATAACAATATTATTCAAAAGTTGATTTCTAAAGCTAGGGACCTCGGAATTCAATTCTGGGCATACGCCCAAGTCCCATATTTTACTGTGGACCTCCTGGGGTTGTCGGAATATAGATCCGGGTCCGTTTACTCAAAATATTGACCAAATTCAACTAGAACCAAATTTTCAACTCTAAAATTTTGTGTTTCTTATGTTTTCACATAAAGGCTTTCTGGATTCACGCCCGGACTGCGCACGCAAATCGAGATAATTCAAAATTAATCTTTTTAAGGCCAATGAGCCCGAAATAGAGTTTTAATTCATAAGATGACCCTTTGGGTCATCACAATCTCCACCTCTAAAACAACCGTTCGTCCTCGAACGGACATAGAAAAGTACCTGAACTGGAAAACAAGTATGGATATCTACTCTTCATGTCCGACTCGGACTCCCAAGTAGCTGCCTCAATAGGCTGACCTCTTCACTGCACTCGAACTGAAGGGTAACTCTTTGATCTCAACTGACGAACCTGCCGGTCTAAAATAGCTACCGGCTCCTCCTTATAGGTCAAATATTTGTCCAATTGGACAGAGCTGAAACCTAACACATGGGACAGGTCACCATGATATTTTCGGAGCATAGACACATGAAATATCGGATGAACTGAGGATAACCCTAGAGGCAACGCAAGTCTATAAACTACTTCCCCCACTCTCTCAAGAATCTCAAATGGCCTGATATACCTAGGGCTCAACTTGCCCTTCTTCCCGAATATCATAACACCCTTCATGGGCGATACTCAAAGTAATACCCTTTCTCTAACCATGAATGCCACATCACGAACCTTACGGTCGGCATAACTCTTTTGCCTAGACTGAGTTGCACGAAGTCGATCCTGTATAACCTTGACCTTATCTAAGGCCTCTTGAACTAAGTCTGTACCCAATAACCAAGCCTCTCCCGACTCAAACCATCCAAGCGGCGTCTGCACCGTCTACCATATAATGCCTCGTATGGATCTATCTGAATGCTCGATTGGTAGCTGTTATTGTAGGAAAACTCCGCTAACGGCAAGAACTGATCCCAAAAACCTCCAAAGTCAATAATACAGGCGCGGAGCATGTTCTCCAAGATCTGAATGGTACGCTCGGACTGCCCGCCCATCTGAGGATGAAACACTTTGCTCAACTCAACTCTTGCACCCAACTCACACTAAAATGCCCTCCAAAAGTGCGAGGTAAACTGCGTACCTCGACCAGAAATGATAGACACGGGCACATCGTGAAGGCAAACGATCTCTCGAATATATATCTCTACCAACCGCTCCGAGGTATAAGTATTTGCCACCAGAATGAAATGTGCTGATTTAGTCAGTCTATCCACAATAACCCAAACAACGTCGAACTTCCTCTGAGTCTGTGGGAGTCCAACAACGAAGTCTATGGTGATACGCTCCCACTTCCACTCAGGAATCTCTAGCTGCTGAAGCAAACCATCGGGTCTCTGATGCTCATACTTCACTTGTTGACAATTCAAGCAACGAGCCACATAAGCAACAATATCCTTCTTCATCCTTCGCCACCAATAATTCTGCCGCAAGTCCTGGTACATCTTGGTAGCACCTAGGTGAATAAAATATTTAGAACTGTGAGCCTCCTCAAGGATAAACTCACAAAGCTCATCAACATTAGGCACAAACACTCGACCCTGCATCCTCAAAACGCCGTCATCTCCAACTGTAACTTGATTGGCACCACCGTGCGGAACTGTGTCCCTAAGGACCATCAAGTGCAGGTCATCATCCTGCCGAACTTTGATACGCTCGAATAAAGAAGAAGCGACTGTACAAGCTAAAACACGGCTGGGCTCTGAAATGTCTAACCTCACAAAATGATTAGCCAAAGTCTGAACATCTGAAGCTAATGGCCTCTCACCGACTGGAATAAATGCAAGGCTGCCCATACTCACTGCCTTCCTACTCAATGCATCGACCACCACATTGGCCTCCCCGGATGATACAATATAGTGACATAATAGTCTTTCAATAGATCCAACCATCACCTCTGCCTCAAATTGAGATCTTTCTACTTGAAAAAATACTGAAGGCTGCGATGATCCATGAAAACTTCACACGGCACGCCATAAAGATAGTGCCTCCAAATCTTCAACGCGTGAACAATAGCTGCCAACTCTAAGTCATGGACATGCTAATTCTTCTCATGAACCTTTAACTGTCGAGACGCGTATGCAATCACCCTGCGCTCCTACATCAATATCGCTCGGCGCCCAACACGAGAGGCATCACAATATACTATGAAAGATCCTGAACCTGATGGTAACACCAACACCAGTGCTGAAGTCAAGGTTGTCTTGAGCTTCTGAAAGCTCGCTTCACACTCGTCTGACCATTTGAATGGGGGTACCTTTCTGAGTCAATCTCGTCAACGGGGCTGCTATAGATGAGAACCCCTCTACAAACCAACGGTAATAACCCACCAAACCCAAGAAGCTCCTGATTTCCGTGGCTGAAGTGGGTCTAGGCCAGTTCTTGGCTGCCTCTATCTTCTTAGGATCTACCTGAATACCCTCTGCTGATACGATGTGACCCAAGAGAGCTAAATTCAACAAGAACTCGCACTTCTAAAATTTAGCATACAACTGATTATCTCTGAAGCGCTATCCGGAGGTGATGCTCATGCTCCTCCCGACTACGGGAGTATATTATAATAATGTCAATGAACACGATTACGAAGGAATCCAGATAAGGCTTCAAAACCCGATTCATCAAGTCCATAAATGCTGCTGGGGCATTAGTCAAGGCAAAAGACATTACCAGAAATTCATAGTGCCCATACCTCGTCCGAAAAGCCGTCTTAGGCACATCGATGCTCTAATCTTCAACTGATGGTAACCCGATCTCAAATCGATCTTTGAAAATACCTTAGCACCCTGAAGCTGATCAAACAAATCATCAACTCTCGGCAACAAATACTTATTCTTGATAGTAACTTTGTTCAACTGTCGGTAATCTATACACATTCTCATCGATCCATCCTTTTTCTTTACGAACAGAACCTGTGCTCCCCAGGGCGAGACACTAGGTCTAATGAAACCCTTATCAAGCAGGTCTTGCAACTGTTCTTTCAATTCTGGTGGGGCCATCCAGTATGGAGGGATAGTAATGGGCTGAGTGCCCGGAGCCACATCAACAAAAAAACCAATATCCCTGTCGGGTGGCATCCCCGACAGGTCTGCAGGAAATACCTCGGGAAACTCACGAACAATAACCACCGAATCTATCGAAGAAACCTCGGCATTAGAATCACGAATGTGTGCCAAATAAGCCAAACACCCCTTCTCAACCACACAACGAGCCTTGGTATAAGAAATCACTCTACTGGGAGAATGACCGGGAGTCCTTTTCCATTCCAATCGAGGCAACCCTGGCAAGGCTAACGTAACTATCTTGGAATGACAGTCCAAGATGGCATAATAATGTGACAACCAATCCATGCCCAATATGACATCGAAATCGACCATGTCAAGAAGCAAAAGGTTTACACTTGTTTCAAAACCCTCAATAACGACCACACACGAACGATACACACGATCTACAAAAATAACATCCCCCACCAGCGTACACACAAACACAGGGACACTCAAGGAATCACGGGGCATAACCAAATACGAGGCAAAATAGGATGAAACATAAGAATAAGTAGACCCAGGATCAAACAAAATTGAAGCATCTTTATTGCAAACTGAAATGGTACCTCTGATAACAGTATCAGAGGCCTTCACCTCGGGTCTGGCCAGAAATGCATAGAATCGGGGCGGCCCCCATCACCCTGAACCATGTCTTTGGGACGACCTCTGACAGGTGGACCTCTACCTCTAGCAGGGTGGCCTCCACCTCTAGCAGGCTGGCCTCCACCTCTAACATCTAACCTCTACCTCTAAATACCTGACCCCTACCTCTGGCTGGCTGAGCAGATGGTGCTGCAGCTGGTTCCAGAACTATAGCACGAGAACTCTGATCCTGAAACTGATTACCCAAAAATCTCGGACAAGCTCTCCGAGTATGCCTGTACTCACCACACTCATAAGACCTATCCGGATACTGAGGCTGACCCTGACGAGCCAGCTGACCGCGATAATAACTCTGAAGAGGAGATGCTCTGATAGTGGCTGACTGATCAGAATGAGGCAAGTAAGATACACGAACACCTGAGGTATCATGGGACGTCTGAAGTGCTGAATGAAATGTCCTAGAAGAATAGCCTCTACCCTGAGTATCCCCACCTCCAGACGAGGCACCACTGAATCTACTGGAATGGCGAGGTCTCTTGTACAAACCCTGACCTCCCAGTCCAAGAACAATCTCAACTTTCTTGGCCACATTGGCTACATCCTGAAAGGAAATCTCGCTCCCTGTCTCCTTAGCCATCTACAATATGATCGGCTGAGTAAGGCCCTCAATAAATCTCGTGACCCTTTCTCTCTCTGTGGGAAACAAAAGAATAACATGTCTAGCTAAATCCATAAATCAAGTCTCATTCTGGGTAACAGTCATGCTGCCTTGCTAAAGTCGCTCAAACTGACGGCAACGCTCCTATCTAGTAGTGATGGGAAGAAACTTCTCCAAAAAGAGGTGTGAAAATTGATCCTAAGTCAGAGCAGGTGACCCAGCTGGTCTATTCAACAATAATCCCTCCACCATTTCCTGGCGGAACCAGTCATCTGAAGAGCGGCGAAGTCGACCCCATTAGTCTCCAAAATACCCATGTTCTGAAGAGCCTCATGACAACTGTCAAGATATTCCTGAGGATCCTCTAAAGTAGCACCACTAAAATGAACAAGGAAAAGATTGATGAACCTGTCCAATATCCACAAAGCATCGGAGGACATAGCTTCCCTATCAACAAGCGGTGCTGCAGCAACTGGCTGAACTACCCCAACTGAGTTGGCTGTTGGGGTCTGAATCTAGGGAGTAATCTACTCAGGAGTGTGAGTAGAGGGAGTCTGGACCCCTACTCCAGCCTGAGAAACGGCTGTTGCCACGGGGAGTGCGCCAGTCTGGGCTACACTCTCCATAATGCCCACTGATCGGACCAAAGCATCCCGAAGCACCGGGGTAGCAATAAACCCCACTGGGACCTGAGTTGGTCCCGCTGGAACGGTCTGAGCTGGAGCCCCCTCATCAATCTCTATCTGAGGCTCCATAGTTGGGGTTGCTGCCTGAGCAATGGGCTGAGTCCTGCCCCTGCCTTGGCCTCTGCCCCTTGTAGGAGCTGTTGCTGCTGGAGGACCTGATTGTTGGTCACCGAAAGAAGAAGCACGTGTTCTCGCCATCTGCGAGAGAATAGAATAGTTCAATCAGTATTTGAGATAAAAAGAATCGCACGATAGAGTAGAAATAAAATGAGTTTGTTCCTAACTTTATAGCCTCTGGGAGATAAGTACAGACGTCTCCATACCAATCCCTTAGACTCTATTAAGCTTGTTCGTGAATTGTGAGACCTATGCAACCTAGTGCTCTGATACCAACTTGTCAAGACCCAAATTCCCAACCACGGGATCGTGATGGCGCCTAACACCATACTTGCTAGGCAAGCCAATGTTAAAAGGATTCTGCATTTAAAGCAAATAAAACATAATACCAGGTCTAATATTATCCAATAAATGAATCCAGAACAATATGTGAAATAATAAAATGAAACTCGAAACTAATAACAATGTCTATCTACCCAGGACTTGGAGTCACAATTCACGAACTACTAAAGAATACTACAAGTATTTGGCTGAAAGAAATATATATCTGTTTTGAATTAAATAAAATGCCAATCTAATAATGTAGAGAAGATTCCAGGAATCTGCAGACGCCAGCAGATCTACCTCATGTCTCTGTACGAATGCTCAGCTACTACTCGATAACTCAACTCTGGCCGAAACCTAGATCTGCACAAGAAGCGCAGAGTGCAGTATCAGTAAAACCGACGCCATGTACTGGTAAGTGCCGAGCCTAACCTCGACGAAGTAGTGACGAGGCTACGTCGGGGCCTTTATAACATAACCTGGATACAATGTATAATAAAGCAAGAAGGGAATAATAAACTAATTAAACAGTAACTTGCAATAATTAATAAAACAACTCGGTTAACTTTTTCCAGATCTCAGCTATAACCAATCCTCACGAAAATTTCCAAGTTTCAATTTTAAATAACGGTAAAAACAGAGTACGGAACAATATAATAAACCAGTAAGTTTTCTAGTCTTTATCATATAATCAGTAAAACATGAATATCCTCCCTTATTGCTCCTTGTTGCGGCGCGTAACCCGCTCCCACTTGTCCACCCTTATTGCTCCTCCCTATATGTATCACCCTTATTTCTCCTGTTCCGACGTGCAACCGATCCCATCTGTCCTCCCTTATTAATCCTTGTTGCGGCGTGCAACGCGCTCCCACCAGACAATCACATCTCTTTATTTATAAAAAGATTTCACAATTTAGGTCAAAGCCTTTCACAATATTTATGTCTCAACAATTGTAAGCAGTAAGTTGTACTATTCATGAGCTTCATCAATTATCATTTCACAATGAAACCAACCGGAGTGTATCGTAAAACACTATCAACCAGCTCAACCTTTTTTATACCACAATGAAGCCAAGGATCAACTAACACTTTCAAAATACGTGAAACAATATATAACAACAAGTTGACAAAAACAAGTAGACATGGAGGCATCGAAATCACGAAAACAATCAAGACAGGAATATAGTGAATTGGAAACGGGGAAGGGAACATGCTAAACAGATAGTTTGGTGGTGCATAGATACTCGTCACCTCACCTATACACCACATACATGAAATTTCACATAGCATTTAAGTTGGGGATTCCTATTCCCTCAAGTCAAGGTTAAACCAAACACTTACCTCGATCTCACAAGCAACTCACTGCTCAAGCACAACTTTTCCTTTAGAATTCACCTCCAATCCACTCGTATCTAATCACAATTAGTTTAGTATCATTAATTATTTCTTAAGGAACTAACTTTAATGCAAAACTATGTCTTTCCTTAGTTTTCCCATCCAAAGACAAAAATCGACCCCGGGCCTGCTCGGTCCAAACTCGAGGTTCAGACCAAAATCTGTTTACCATTCACCTCCGAGCCCGGATATACAATTAGTTTTGGAATCCGACCTTAATTCGTGGTCTAAATTCCCAAATTTCGATATTCCTAAGTTCTACCCAAAAATCTCAACTTTTCCATGAATACTCTAGATTCTAGGCTGAAATCATTGTTAAAAGTTGCAAGACATTGAAAGGAATTAGTTAGAAATCACTTACTTATGATTTGGAGAAGTTTGTGTCTTTGGAAAATCGCCTATGGAGGCTTAGGGTTTGAGAGAATTGAAAAATGGGCGAAAATCCCGTCTAAGTCCCAACTTAACAGGCTGTGGTTATCGCAAATGTGATTGCGAACCCATCAAAATTTCTGCTGCCTTCGCATTTGCGACCAAAATGTCGCATTTGCGACTTCTGGGCTTGCTCGGTAGTCTTCGCATTTGCGAATTAAATCTCGCATTTGTGAGGATGGACTTCCTAGGCCTGGTTCGCATTTGCACTATAATGTCTCGCAATTACCAGGCCTGTTAACAGAGATCAGAAGCCTGGACAAACACCAGACACCAGCTATGAAATTTTTCTAAGTCTAAACACTCCGTGGCCTATCCGAAACTCACCCGAGCCCTCGGGGCTTCAAACCAAACATACACATAAGTCTAAAAATATTATACGGACTTGCTGGTGCGATCAAGTCACAAAAATAACATTTAAAACTACGAATTCAACCTCAAAACTCATGATTTTCTCAAGAACACTTCAATTTCACTAATTTTTCAACCGGATGTCCGAATCACGTCAAATCAATTCCGATTCTCACCAAATTTCACAGATAGGACTTACATATCATAACAAACCTGTACCGGGCTTCAGAACTAAAATACTGGCTCGATACCAATGATTTCAAACAATAATTCATTTCTTTATTTCATTAAAAATCCAGCATAACAATATTATTCAAAAATTAATTTCTAAAGCTAGGGACCTCGGAATTCAATTCCGGGCATACACCCAAGTCCCATATTTTACTGCGGACCTCCCGGGATCGTCAGAATACAAATCCAGGTCCGTTTACTCAAAATGTACTAGAACCAAATTTTCAACTCTAAAATTTTTTATTTCTTATATTTTCACATAAAGGCTTTCCGGATTCATGCCTGGACTGCAAACGCAAATTGAGGTAATTAAAACTTAATCTTTTTAAGGCTAATGAGACCGAAATAAAGTTTTAATTCATAAGATGACCCTTTGGGTCATCACATGTAGGTTGCGGGATCCGAATATATTTAGATATAAGAGTGACTACACCTACCTAAGCACTTTATTAAATATATATTTAACCGTTCAAAACCCCACACTTATGTCAAACTAAAACTCCACCTTCACATCAATATACATTAACTCCCTACTTCTTCAAGCAATAATACATCAAGAGCTACCACTATCAAGGACTATTTTGCACAACAATACACTATTTTTTTTTATCTTTTTCAATTCAAGATGCTATTACTTTTTCAATACAGTGCACCTTTCTCCTTATTTCATTAGTTCCACTCAAAAGATAAGCCAACCACCCCACACTTCAACATTTACAAAGTTCATAACAAATTCAAGTACTCACAAGAGGTAAAACTTCAAATAGATGGTCAATTCAAACAAATGAGTAAGGCTTATAATGTGGTTACCAAAGAAACATGATTACATGCTCAAAGGGGTTAACTAAGATACATAACAATTAGGTGGATAAAAGCATATAACTGGCTCAATGAAGAAATTCCTATATCACTTCCAAGATTGAATAAAACTACTATTTCGCTTTGCAAACACACGGGGCAAATTCTAGACATCAAATGCAACATATAAAATACACAAAACCTCACACACACATGGAACATAACTCACTCAGGATCAGATTATCAAGACACTTTAGTCAAAGCATTTAAGCAAAGTTAAGATCATACAATTTAAGGTACTTATACAAGAGTCAAAAATTGAACCTAAGCGTCACAACTAAAGCACTTACTATACGTAAGGCATAATAAAGTCAAGAGATATTATTTTCAATTCAAATCATAGAAAAAGGTTCCCTACTCCTACAAAATAAAAAACTAACTATATCCGGTTCAAACAAAACCCTTGAAAAAGAACCGCGACACAAAGAAAAACCAAAGGGAACTTATTACACTACCTACAAAAGAAAATCTTTTTTGTATTTTTACTTCGACTTTACTCCCTCAAGAAACCCGTCGAATGATATCCATCATCGGGAAAAATCAACATTTTTTCAATTTTTATGGGTTTTAAATTTTCCAACTACTACATCTAACAAAACTAGCACATATACATATAACATACAATTATCCCCCGCCCTACACTTTAAGTTGTGGCATGTCCCCTTGACACACAATTAAAAATCATAAGGTAAAGGAAACTTCCCTGAACATCTAGTCGGGGTCTGCATCGAAGTCGGGCTACATTCCTCACCTTCGGACTAATGCGCACATCCATGCCGACAGGTTCTTCTCAGCCTTTTTGGAGTACACCCTGCTGATACCCAAATTTTCCTCAAAATATTTTAATTTGCATATATACCTTCAAAATCATGCTTTCATAGCAATTGGTATTTTTCTATAGTTTTCCTATATTTTATTAATTTATTTTTAATTTATCCAACATTTTATTTCCGATAATTAATTACAAAATTGCACTACAAACAATTTTAAAAGAATTTCTTGATTTAATTTATTATTTAGGGTCCTATTAAGACCAAATTATTTTACAATCAGCCAAATTGACACTATTTGGCTATAATTGCAATACCTTTGCAATTATGGCCTAATTATATGTTTTACGCCATATTTACTCAGCAAGTAGTCATTTGTATTTTTAAATACTCTTTAATAATTTCAATTTAATTTATTAAGCATCAATTTTATTTATTATAATTGTTAACTATTTTTATAAATTATTTATCTATATTTTATGGGTATTTAACAATTAGCCACTTTTATTTTAATTCTAGCCTAATTAAATCCGGACCCATACCCATTTAATTATCCCAATAACCTAATCCCAGTCTTTACAAAATACCAGGCCCAAACCTTAAAGCCACCTGACCCAATTCCCCTTTAATTTGGACCGTTGATCATTTTTCATCAACGGACCAGATTAATCCTTACCAAATTAAGACCTACACGACTACCCTCCCCGTCTACTTGCCCCCTGTCATTTCTCACTCAATTGTCTCTCTGAGTCCTCTCATCTCTCTCTCTAAACGCTTCACTTGCTAAACATATCTCCTCTCTTCTCCGGCCACCTCCTCGCTGGAAACCATGGAGGTCTCACCTCTCACCAACCTTATGGCTCCATCCTTCGCCTTGTGTCACCGTTTGGGGATTCTCAAGTTAACCAGAGGCGGTTCGACTCCCATCTCCGGTCTCATGCCATCTTTCCGGCCATCTATGGCCGTTCGAGTAAGATCTATCACCCTCCGGTTAAAAGCCGGTAAGATTTTGGGTTTTCTTCTTTTTCTCTGGGTTTTCTCTAGAAACCCTAACCTTAAAGCCCTCCGATATTTCTAGATATAAAACAGATCTATGGATATTTTGATGTTTTCACATGTTTTTCTCAAAAGATTTCTTGATTTCAAACGATTTCCTCATTTTCCAGACTAGGGTTTCAAAACCCTTTTGCAAAATGATTTCTTTATGATATTTAGAAATTACTTTGTGATTTTAGAATGTTTAAACATCACCTGAGCTTTTATTTTGTTTGATTCATTTTGTTAAGAAACCCTAATACTTCTAGGTTCGATTTGGAAGTTCGAGTCTGTTTGTGATGTTGTTTGCGTGTCCCTCATGAACTTCCTGGGCTTTCATGTATGTTTTATGTGCTTCCTGCTCTAATTTGTTGTTAGGGGTTCCGAATCTCTACTGTTCCTCTGACTACTTGCTTAGAGTTTCTCTGATTTTTGTTCAACATGTGCTATTTATCGTTTAATAGGTCTGGTTATTCGTTTTTATTGATTGTTTCATAATACTCTCTTTTGGTTCTGTGTATTTTCCGTAGAACTGTGATATTTTCCTTAAAAATGTGATTTTTTTTAATTTTCCTTAGAACTCTTTACTGATTTTCAAATTATTTCCTTATTTGTGTGATACTTTCCTTAATTAGGACTGATTCCCTGTGACTTTAGTCCCATCCGCGATTCCTGTGATTGATTTGTTAAAATTAATAGGTATCCAATCTTATTTATTTGTTTCAACTTATAATCATTATATATTATCCTTATGTAAAATTATGTATTTAGCCTTTATCACATGCTATATGCCTTACCACTCTTATTTGGCTCATGATTGATTCTTTCCTTATGTGACACCAAGTACGACCGTTTGAACTAGGACTCCATAATTAAAGGGAGTCCAGCTCTGTGATTGATTCTAGTTGAATATTGATTGATTAATCAGTACTCGTTACCTTATTTTCTACTCTTTTTGAAAAGCTATAAATACTCTAGTCTTTCACTAACACAAGGACACATACAAATACTGTTCTGAACTCTCTTACACACACACATATTCTCTCTAGTTATTCTTGCTGGTTTCTTGCTATTCTCAGTTGGCTGCAAGCCAAGACTGAGAAACTATACACTCTACTGCTCTGCACTCAACTATACACTCTACTGCTCCTTACTCTGCACTTATTCTCTCATTTAACTGGTATGTTTTTCAGTTTAACTTAAAGCATAAAAAATAACATGCCTATTTAATATTGTGATTCCTTTTGTTTCTATTACGCTTCTACTTGTGGTTCTGCTATCTACCTTGCAATTAGTATGCCAATTCATTATTTTACCAATGTGATTATCCTTTTCCCTTTAGTTTCAACATTTTTTACTGCCTTCTTATATGTTTCACTAGGACTCTGCCTTACCCTTAATCTCCAGCACACTATAAACATGTATTTGTGTCACTTAGTTACATGTAATTCTGAACATATGCTGTAACCCTTTCCCCTGGACCTGTGTGTAACTCTGTTTGCTATGTACTTCCTCTTTGGCATCCCTCAATCTGATTCCGTTAAGTTTCTGGCCTGAACATCTTTATGAAAATTGTTCCGTGGTTGTTAAAGTTCTGTGATACTTTAGTATTTCTCTGGTATTAAATTGTATGCAAATCTGCTTCATGAGCAGCCTACTTGTCCCCAACCCCTTATTCCCTGTTTGTGACTGCTCCCCTGTACTATGCATGCTGATGTGGTTCTGAGTTGTTGATTGTCCTAATCCCTTTCTTTCAAACTGTTTTCATTAAAAGCAAAATCTTCTGTTCTCCAAAACTTATTTCAAACTACTCATTTTCAAACTGTTTTCCAACTCAACTCTTTCAAAACTATGTCAGCCACTCTCACTATACTCCTAGACCTTTAAGTTCTGCCCCCTTAGTGTGAGCATTGCTTTGGGACCCTTGAACTCCCTATGAACTTTGACACACAAAGGCTGGCCATTCCACACTGCACTTACTCAAGTGGGTTATGAAAATCTGGGTGTGAGCACTGCCCGGGATCTCTTGAGATCCTTAGGGAACTCTGACACACCTGGATTTGAATGAAAGGCTGTGAACTAATGGCAATGAGGGTTCTGGAGATTCTGGGCCTATCAGTAGGCTCCCTATAGTATAACTTCTTCTTTTCATTATTCAGTTATGTAATTCATGCAAATGGCCTGTAATAATTATTGTAAACAACTCTTTGGGGATTGATAGTGGAAAGGGAAAGGGTGACTATGCATGTTTTAGCTATTAAAAGGGGTAGAAGGCATGTAATTAAGTTTATATTCCTACTTGCGCAATAGAAACTATGCTTAGGACTCATTTCATGCATTAGAGATCATGTTCCCTAGGACTTACACTCACTGTTTTCAGCATGTCTATCTCATTATCATATCACTTAGAAAATCCTGCGTTAAAAAATGTGTTAATAACCAGTACTTTACAATCATGCTCTACGCTGCCAGATACACTTAGAAATCCTGTCCTAGGATAACACTAACAAATTGTACTCTTGCATATTCTTAAATCGTGCATAATGCTGTGAGTATTTAGAAATTCTGCTTAGAACTCTGCATATGCATCATTCTGCATCCCTACATGTGCATTAGATACCATATTTTAGGATTTCATTCATACTCGCTTAACAACACCTAGTCCAAACTACCGCTGCATGTTATTTTACACCTAGTCAAGCCTTAGGAAATCAGTTAAAGAAATAAAACCAAAACTGTCCTTGTGATTAGTGTTCAACTGTCATCATGTTTAAATCCAATAAGAAATCCTGATTAAGGCTTCCTCTCTGAGTTATGCAATAAATCTTTCGTTGTGTTATCAGTTAGATACAATGCTTAGGATCTGAACCTGAATCTGGACCTTAACTGTGTATGAGTCATGTTGTTTATGTGTACTATGTGTGTAGGTACTTGAGCCTTTTCCTGTTTGTATGTTTATCCCCTTAATTGTAGTCCTATATGTTTCTTGTTTGTCGCTTAGTGTTTTGCCTTTAAACCTGAGGTTCTGCCTTGCACCTCCCTTATAGGATAGAAGTCCTAAATTCCTCCAGGACTGATAGGAAGGGACGGGTAACAGCATGCAATAGAGCTCGAGACCAACACTCGCTCTAATTACCTTTACGGGGTGGGAAAGGGTAGATATGGATATGATGACCGGTGCTCTAATACCACGTGTAACCCCTCTTCG
Organism: Nicotiana paniculata; assembly: GCA_005239505.1. Classification (NCBI taxonomy): domain Eukaryota; kingdom Viridiplantae; phylum Streptophyta; class Magnoliopsida; order Solanales; family Solanaceae; genus Nicotiana; species Nicotiana paniculata. The sequence continues at coordinate 41,233 of MDKI01219528.1, forward strand.
AGGAGTGATTACGGGTATTGTACTGATGTGATCCATATTATTATAAACCTAGGATACCCTTTATATGCTTAGATCGTAATTCTTTCAAAATCTAACCTTCTTTACTATTTTCAAACATCTGCATGCTTAAGACTTAAATCCCCTCTTATTTGAGCCTTTATTTGTTTGTTTGCTAAGTCGTACAAATTCACAAAAGCTATTTGGCCGAGAATCACACTTGTGGATCCTGAGGGTACCTAACACCTTCCCCTTAGGATAATTTCAAGCCCTTACCCTATCTCTGGTTAACAACTTATTGTAAATGAACCTTTTTGGTGTCCTAACGCACCTTTAAAAAATTGTTAGGTGGCGACTCTCAAAAACACAAACCCCTTTCCCAAAAGGAAAGAGTTATCCCAACCGAATGTCATAAACCCGATCTCCGCGAGGAAAGAGGGGGCGCGACACACCCCACACTTATCTTTCTCACTTAGTGCAACCTTTTATTTTGAGAATTTCACTTTTCACTCACCCCTCGCAGCTGGTTTGTCTTTTTGTGCCCCCTTTTCTACATTCATATCAAACGTCACCGTCTCCTCACCCACTCTAAGCATGAGTTTCCTCTCGTGTATATCCAATATCTCTCTACCCGTTGTCGAGAATGGTCTTCCTAGGATGAGGGGGGTCTCCTTGTTCTCCCCCATATTCACCACTATAATGTCTACAGGAAATATGAACTTATACAGTTGAACTAACACATCTTCCACTATCCCCTCGGGTATTAAAGTCGTTTGGTCTACCAGCTGCAAAGATATTGGCACCGACCTTATCTCTCCAATATCCTTCTCCAGTTTCCTGTAAATAGATAGAGGCATTAAATTAATTGAGGCACCAGAATCACATCATGATTTATTAAAATGAATAGTTCCTATAGTAAAACTCCCTAGAAATCCACACTTCTGTAGGAGTTTGTTTTGTAAGATCGCACTGCAATGCTCTGTGAGCTTGACTAATGAGGTCTCCTCGATTTTCTTTTTCTTTGTAAGGATCTCTTTCAAGAATTTGGTGTAAGCAAGCATTTGTGAGAGAACTTCTGTGAATGGTAAGTTCATATGAACATGTTTCAGCACATCCAGAAATCTCTCAAACTGCTTGTCCAGCTTTTCTCTACAACTTTTCATCGGGCCTTTCTTTTTTTTTCTATCAACATCATTCTTCAGTTTCTCCCCACTATCTTTTTCAAGTATCACCTCTTTTTGGATCAGGGTGGGATCTTTCGACACTTGCCCACTTCTCAGAGTTACATCATTCACTATTTCTTCGGGATTCTTTCAGTGTCAGCGGGGAGAATGCCTGGAACCCGCTCAGATAATATTGTTGTAATCTGTCCCACTTGTCTCTCCAGGTTTCGCAAACCAGTGCCCAATTCTTTGATAGGTGCTCCATGAGCGTCCATCCTCTCATCTGTCTTGATAATGAAAGCCTTCATTAGATCTTCTAGACCAGGCTGAATGGGTTGTTGAGGCTGAAATTGCTGCCTCTATTGATTTTGGTATGTTGAAGCTCCTTGTTCCTGCGGCCAAGAGTTATTTTGCTGCCAAGCATTCGCAGTACCTCCAGTGAACTCCATGAAAAACTGGGATGCCTCTGAAATTGTAGTTTCCCACAATATTTACTTCCTCAGTTGAGGCTTGACACTTATGAGTAGAGTGTCCTTTTTCACATATATCACAAGCTGCATGAGGCTCATTTTGTATCGAGGCTAAGGTCATCTTCCTTATCTCTTTGGCCATAACATCAAGCTGTACCTACACAGATGTGTTAGCATCAACCCGGTGGAGACCGGTTGATGTTCTTCTTTCCGCACTCTCTGAGGGTCATTGATTAGCATCTTAAGATAACTCATCAAGAATTGTAACTATCTCCTTTGGAGTCTTCTTTATCAACGGGCCTCCAGCTGCATTGCTCAATGTTCTACGTGAGGCTGGTGTCAATCCATCCCAAAAGTCCTGGAGTAGCATCTAGAGTTCAATTCCACTATGCTAACACTTTCTAACAATCTCCTTAAACCTCTCTGTTGACCCAAGTCACTGCATGATTTTGAAGATTGACAAATGCCTACCAGTTGAACCAGCTCCATCAGGGCAAACATACTCGAATGAACCAATTGGCACAAGAACTGTACATGAACAGGAGATAAACATGATCTGTGAATTATCCATGAACTAAGAGGTTGTATCCTAATGTGAAAAGGTTGCAAATTGATAAGAGGTTAGAGTTCGAGTTCATCAAGGACATAAACAAAGGAAGGAAGTTGAGATAAACACAAACTCTTTCACCAAGGAAGAGTTGCATTAGAACTAAACAAGAACATCTCAACTTCTGGCGCTATATAATGTTGAAGTATTCCTACTGAAGAATTGATTGCACAAAGACAAAATTGAAACAAGAACTGAAAGTAAAATTACCAGAGAAATTTTGCAAGAAGAATCCTTGTGCGACACAAAGGCTACTGACCAGCTAGAAGAACCAGTTCTATTTGTTTGTCTTTCGAGTCTAGTTGGTTGTAGTAGGTGATTTAATATTGTATCTTTCAGCTTTATTAGAAGCAATTGTAATAGGTACACACTGTTCAAGTTAGAGTTAACTTGGAGTTTGTCGCAATTAGCTAGTGACTAGTTTGCTACAAAGGGATTAGAGTTAGTCCTAGGTTTACAAAAGAGTTTATTTTGTAAATGTTGTTTGGATTAGAGTTGTAGTGAAGAGTTTGGGAAAATCCTACTGAGGAGCAGGTCGTGGTTTTTTCATCTTTTGAGCCAGGTGTTTTGCACGTAAAAGTCTCTGTGTTTTTACTTTAGTGTATTTATTATTCCGCACTAGTAGAAGTTGGAACACCAAGAAGAACTAGGTTCTTCTATTGAGACAACACTCGAAAATTAGACACCAGACAAATCACCCCTCCTCTTGTGTGGTATTAAAGTATAAAACATTAATTGGTATCAGAGCAGGTTATCCTTGAAAAGGCTAACACCTTGGAAAAGATCAAAATGAGCCCACTTAGAAACTGGGAGGGTCAATCAACTGCAAGGACACCACTCTTTAATGGCTAGTATTACTCTTGGTGGAAGAACATGATGAAGGACCACCTGATTGGAGAAGACTATAAACTTTGGGACATAGTCATTGATGGTCCTCTAGCTACCATGAAGAAGACTGCTGAAGGTGTAGATGTACCAAAGACTAGAGATGACTGCACTGCTGAGGATCTGAAGAAATGTGAGAAGAATGCAAAGGCCAAGAAGTGGATAGTGTGTGGACTAGGTCCAGACAAGTATAGCAGAATCCAAAGCTGCACCACTGCCAAAGAAATCTGGGTTACCTTGCAAGTAACCCATGAAGGAACACCTCAGGTAAAAAGATCAAGAGGTACTCTACTATACTCACAGTATGAAAACTTCACTATGAAAGAAGGAGAGACAATCCAAGATATGTACACAAGGTTCACAACTTTGACAAATGAACTTAAGTCTCTTGGTAGAGTCATTCTTAAAGAGGACAGGGTAGAGAAGATCCTGACAAGGGTCTTACCAATCTCCTGGGAAAGAAAAATCACTGCTATCCAGGAACCCAAAAATATGGCAATCCTCAGATTGGATGAACCACTTGGAAACCTTACTGCCTATGAACTTAAAAGACAGACAATGAAGGTGGATGGTCCAAAGAAGGAGAGGAGTCTAGAACTGAGAATCACCGAGGGAGCAGATCTTGAGGAAGATGAGATGGCCATGATTACCAAAGAATTCCGAAACTTTCTCATAAGGAAGAAGGGCATCTCTAGAGGAGGAAATTACAACAAAGCAAAAGCTCCAGAAAGGACAACAAACAAGGGATGCTACAAGTGTGGAAAGACTGACCACCTTATCAGGAACTGTCCTTAGTGGGAAGTGAAATGTAAAAAAGGAGAGATATGAAAGAAGGAACAGGAAGAAAGAACTGGTCCAACCCAAGAAAACCACAATAAAAGCTATGGTTGCTTCTTGGGGGGAAAGTTCAGATGAAGAATCAGAAGATGGTGAGAATGAAGATCAAGCGCTCATGGCAATTGGAGAATCCGATAAGGAATCACATGAAGAATTAGAGGTAAGTATTTTCCATCTTAAAAATAAAATAAAGTTTCTATCTAAGGAAAAACTCTCTGAGTTGCTACTTGATTTCATGGATGATTCCGAAAAAACAACCAAAGAGAAGGAACAACTCTCTAAAGAATGTGAAATGCTAAAAGCAAAATGCATGAACATGAAAATCAGAGTAAGTGAATCTGAAAAGAAAAACACTGTCTTGTTGAACCAAGTTCATCCTCTTGAAACTGAGACTCTAGAACTAAAATCTGAAAACATAAATCTAAAGCTAGGATCCCGTAAAAAGGTTGTTGGTCATTCTCATATCATATTGGAAGAAAATGTGGGAAAACTAAAAGATAAGATGTATGCCAAGGATGAACAGATAAGAACACTTAAAGAAGAACTTGGCAAAGTCAAACATGAATTAGATCGAACTTGTAAATGAAATAAATCCTCTGATGCCTTGACATGAATTCAAGAGAATCATAGTAGCAACCAGAGAGGGCTTGGCTTTGGGAGTCAATTGCCCAAGTGGGATCCCAAAAGCAAGTATCTCATTCTCCCTGAGAATAAAATCTGCACCCACTGTGGTAAGATTGGCCACTACAAAATTGAGTGTACTGCAAAAGAGCAGGCCAGTCGAAGAAATGAGAGTTTTGTTAAAAAGAAAAACTGGCTACCAAATTGGGCCAGAAAAAGCTTCGTTCATCCATTCTCTCATAGAAAAGGACCCAAACTATTTTGGGTTCTTAAAACTAACCCCTAATTTCTTTTTGTAGGTTCAAGTGAGAGGAAGCAGCCAAATTTGGTATTTGGATAGTGGCTGCTCAAAGCATATGACAGGGAACAAGGAACAGTTCCTTTCACTTGAAAGGCTCAAAGGAGGAAATGTCTCCTTTGGAAATGGAAAGAAAGGTGAAATTATTGGGGTTGGTAAGGTAGGTAAGGATGACACACGTTCTATTGAACATTTGTACCTGATAGATGGCTTGAAATATAGCCTGATCAGTGTGTCACAACTGTGTGACAGAGGTAACCGGGTTGCCTTTACTTCCACAAAATATTTTGTGATTAACCTGCTTACTGACAAGATTTTTTTGCAGGGAAAAAGAATGAATAACATCTATGTCATAGACTTGTCCACACTGTCTGGAAATGAACTCACTTGACTAAGTGTGTTGGATAGTGATCCCCTCCTGTGGCACAAAAGACTTGGTCACGCAAGTCTAAATCAGCTAAACAAACTATTCTCTAAAGACTTAGTGGTAGGGCTTCCTAATATTAAGTTCAAGGAAGAAAAAGTTTGTGAGGAATGTGCAAGGGGGAAGCAGATAAGATCTTCTTTCAAAAGTAAGAAAATGGTAGTACCACCAGGACGTTGGAACTGGTTCATATAGACCTATGTGGTCCTATGAGAACTCTGAGCAGAGGTGG